>JANDKE010000471.1:3462-24759 GCA_027627275.1 Coprinellus aureogranulatus
ACGTTCCGCCGGTTCCNGCCCTNCCACCTCTGCANACNTTNCCCAGGATGGCGAGNCGAGGAAGCTTGAGNGGCGTTGCCGTGCTCAACTCGTCTTCGCANNNNGGNCAACCGCCTTCCTCCTATTCCCCTCATCGTGCNAACGAGGGATACGGCTCNCCTGTCCANACNCATTCGAGTGCGCCGTGGAGCGGNTCGCCGAGAGGGAGCTACGTCGCTGCGAAGACNCCTCCNATGTCCGGGTCGCCTNGGGGCAGNTACGTGCCTAGCCCAGTTATCGTTCCNCANTCCCCCGTCCANGGGTANGCTCCTGCGAACCCGTTCACNACCGGGAGCAGCCCGAGGGGATCGTACGTCCCCTCGCCTGTACCTCACTCGCCATTGCAGCCTAGCGCAGCGTCGTCGTCTTCGCCGGCTTCATCAAGGCGGACGACTATGAACCTCGCGTACACGCCTTCATCTACGCTCGACTTGGGACCCGAGGATAGTGTCCCGCCAACGCCTTCGTCGATTGCCTCGTTCACCAGTAGCGCTGTTAGTGGCGCCTCCTCGGGTCAAGCGCTGCTTCGGACGAGTAGGTCCGCGGGGAACCTGTTGTCGCCTGCGAGAGATACGTTCCTGTTCATGCACGACGACGAGGGACAGGACGCAATCAGACCTTCGGTCGATAGCGCTCGCACAGAGCCAAGCTTACCCTCCCCTCCGCCGCCGCCTGTCCCACCGAAGGACGACGACTACGCGCCATTGGCGCCTGGGTCGAAGCAGGTGCAGAGTTTCAAGGGTGCGGTAGCGGGTGGAGTGTATGTACCTGGGTACGAGTGGCCACCTGTTGGCGAAGCGTTGCCGGAGAGTGCGTTTGTGCCGTTGGAGAGTGTGGGGAGTCGTGAGAGGGAGGAGAGGAAGGAGGGAGTGTTGGGGAGGCTGAGGTTGAAGTCTAGTCCCAGTTTGGGGAATTTGCAGCATGCGGGGCCGGTGAAGGAGAAGAGTGGATTCAGGGGGTTCGCGGCGAGGATGGTTGGGAGGACGTAGAGGTGAGTTTCATTCTGTGTGTTGGGCTAGGGGGCTTTGGGGTTAATGGGAGTTTTGTATAGCCCTTCGCTGGGAGAGAGATGGGGAAGAAAGGTGGGAGATGGCGCTGAGGTGAGTACTAGTAACCTCTTCCTTCTCTGTTGTGATGTATCTAAGCGATGGGCTGATGGTGTTTCCCCCTTGTACAGCGCCATGTCCCCTGTCCCTGCCGCACCACTACCACCACCAACACCGAAGATTTGCCATTCCACCCCCACACAAATTGTGCACCACAAGCCCACAATGCCCACTCCCCCCATTCCATGCGCCCATAATAATCATAACCTTGAATCTAACCTAAGTCGTAATCGTAATACCTAATCGAGGCGTGGACGTGCAAGGAAGGATATCAAAATCATCAACATCGTTCTCGATTCACCCGAGCAAGATGCGGAATAATAGTGCAAGAACCCTCGCCCTTCGCTTCCTATCGCCGCCTTCATCTGTCGCCAACATTCACGGTCATTTCTGTATCAACATGCAAGCATACCCACACATTCCTTTGGATCTCATCAATGTCCTCGGCATTCAAAACAGTCATTCCTTCAACGTTTCACCTTCGGTATCCTATCGCGTCGGATGGGCGGTCGCGGACTAATCGTTTTGTAATTCGGATGGTGGTAGTTGTGGACTCTCCGTGCCCTTCTTCGTCTTTCTCTTTCCGCTTCATTGTCTCCATTGTCTGAATCGTTTGCTTTCGCTGTCTATTGCCTATTTACTTACCTGTCCTTCGTCATCTTGCTTTCTAGTGCTCGTTCGCCGTTCCTGCCCTATCTATTTCATAGACGTCTTGTTCCTGCTGCATATAGAGTTCCGTTTCGTTTCCTATTCCTCTCTATTCGCTATCGCTTCTCCTTTCGTCTCAGGCTTGTTAGCTGTACAGATCTAAATCTTGATCCTCATCCGTTCATTCATATCTCTCTCTACCTACGTACCTACCCACGTGCACATACTACTCTGCATAAATCATCTAGTTACACCGCCAATAGTTGCATAGGTCTGAACTTTCCGTAGAGCCACACCGCCCATGCAGTGTTGGTAAATTGAATCTCTTTCTTCATTCAGCAACTTTCCGAGAATGGGGTGCGCGAACGCGATGGCCGGAGCGTGAACGTAAAAAGACGAAGCGAGCCGTCCGCCGGGACATCGAGGAAGGCTGCGCCTTGAATGGGGTGATGTCGAGGAATGCTAGGGCCATATGCACGAGCCCAGAGGGGATGCACACCATCCACTGGGGTTTTTGGGAGTAGCGAACTTTACACATGAACGTAGAAGTGACGCTCAAATGGTTGAAAACTTAAGACGCAGAGGGGCAAGGACTCTAAAAGCTATGTCGCCAGATCTACAAATGAAAAAATAGGGATAACAGCGTAAAGGGCAACACGACCAGCACCTGACTCGGAAGTGCAAAGGTTGGTCACCGGCTTCAAGGACGCTTGGAGTCTAAATTCATCGATCCTCTTCACTCCGACTCTTCAGTTCGCCCATCGTCTGATTCTGTAAACTGCGCCTCGTCTGACTCATCAGTCTGCGGCTCCCGGGCCAGCTCCTTGAGCGACCTCTCAATGTCGTCCAGGATCTGCCGAGGAAGGGAAGGAGGGAAATTCTCCTTGAGGTGTTGCACCCGCTCTCGATAGGGAGGAACCTCCGCAATTAAGACCAAGTCTCCGTAGATATGTCCAAGCCAGTACTCGTTCCCATAAGCTAGGTACGAGAAGTCGGCAGTGACCATCTTGGAAGGCGGGGTGACCCAGAGGACAGGGAGCTTGAATGGCATGGTGGTTTCGGCGTCGGGACTAACCAAATATTTACCGCCGAATCTTTTCCAGACCTTCCAAAGCGGTTCTTCTGCATAGGCGTCGTTGAAACCGTGGCCGTTCTTGACCTTGTCGGAGAGATATTTCTCGTGGTTGCGAGAATGCTTTGACTCGTACAAAGCCTTTACGGTAGACTCAAGCCCCAGAAGCTTGCACACCGTTCGGATGAGGGCATCGTTTCCCTTGAGCGCACCGGTGAAGGCTGCGAGGTCGGTAGTCTTGGGGTCGATCCGGACGGGATACCGGTACGAGAGTCCAAAGCCCAGGGCTCCACCATTGGGTAAGATGGTTGGAGAGGCGATCAGTTTCGCAAAGGAAGTTAAGAGAGTAGACATCGAATCGGATGACAAGGTCTTGAGAATAAATGGACCGTCGAATTCGGTGAAATAGAGGTTGTAGGTGAGGGTGATGCGATAACCGGACTCCACAGGTAGGACCTCATGCTGGATGTCGGAGTAGAAGGAGACGAAAGCGATGAGGGGAGCGTTGGAATCGGGGTCGTGCACCTTCTTGGCTGAGTCGAAGTTGAGAATCTCGCCCTTCTCGCCTAGCAAAAGATTTCCGCCAACGTGAACAGTGGGGAGGACGACTACGAGGGTGGCGAAGAGTTTATCGCCTCGAGGGGTATCGACGTGCGCTTTGAAGAAGGATCCAGGGCCTACGAACAACATAACGTCAATCCCCCCGAACCCGTATTGACTAGTACCTGAACGAAACGTAACGTACCATAAACATTCAGTTTGTACAGATGGGCGACCAAGTTCTTCGTGTTGTCCTCATAGTGAAGGAGTTGGTCGTGAACGACATTGAGAATTCCGGACTTGTTCACGTCAAACTGAGTCGCAAACTGAGAGGTGTCCATCTTCCAAGCTTTGCGGTACGATTCGTCCAGCACGTCTTGGTTGCCGCGTCCAAAAGTGGCCTGTCCACATGCCGCAATGAGCCTTTCGATGTCTTGGTCTTTGAGATTCGCGAAGTCAACGTAGCTATAGATATATCGAAATCAGTGAATGATCACGAGGCGAGGATGAACGACATGTCTTACTCAGAGCCCTGGTCATTCTTGTAAAAGAGGGAACCTTCTTTGGGATCAAGAGGGATAGTTCCATGGCACAGGTTCGGGGTGACGGCGCCAAGAACGTCCTCCTTCAGAGCTTCAACTATAGGGTTGCTGGACGCCATGATGAAGGAGGATGGTCGACCTGATCAAAGTGTGGAGTGGATCGTTCGCAAGTGGGAGGATGCGATGTCTTAGCTTCCACAGGTCAGCCTTATATACGCCAGGAGTCCAGATGTCAGTAGTGGGATCACAGGAGCAAATAGCCGATTTCGCGTGCTGGCTCGGGAATCGGTTTGGGTTACTGTAGTCCCTGAACGCTTCTCATCTGAGTGACGAAGAAAACATTGAGGCCCTGGGTTTCCGAGTCATTACTTCCCGTCAACTGCGTGGCGTGGATTCAATGTGTACACACAACCATTTCTTGCGATTGATAGCCTAGGCCCAAAGGTCTGCCTCAGCCATAGTACCGTAAAGTGTGCCGCTGGCTCACGAAACATGTACTAAGGCAGCAGCCAATGTTCTTGTGATGCTTTGACGATCGTATTGACGATAGCTTGTACCACTCCAGGCGACCTGAGCAAAGTACGTGGTGCTTCCCTCACGCGTTTCTGGAAAAGGCTCATATAGTGACAAGTTCCACGATTCCTCGGGATCTTCTTTGAGAAGGAGGGCAGGCAAGGTCTCTGACTCAACCTACAGTGGGTCCACGATTGTTCGAACCAGGCCTCATGTTTTCCTTTTAGCGCGGCCTCGTTCCCGAGGTGGGGTTCGACTTACTACCTTTTGGTGAATTCAAGAGCACATTAAAGAAATTTTTTTGAAAGGACGTACCCGAGTGAGAGCATGACTGAACATCGCGATGGTTCGGGGGGAAGGACATTCGTCACTTCGCAGCAAAAGCCAAAGATCAGTTCGGCATATGCCGCTCTACAAAGATTCAATCAAAGTGGCGAGTCGCGACTCCTACTGTAGCACTGTGAACAGGTAACCTTTCCAATTCGCGATACACAGAGCCAAGGGTTGACACAGTACAGTCATCAAGGTACTCTTTCATTTGAGGCACAATAGTGTCTTACAGGGTTCATCAGGAGACATGGGGTGCTTCGATGAGGACAATCAGTATTCGTCGTCGGAACTTTCCTCCATCGCCTCGTCATCGTTTTGCTCAGGCAAGTCCCGGAGGGCCTTCTCAATATCGGCCAAGATTTGCTGGGGAAGATTAGAAGGGAAATTCTCCTGGAGGTGCTTCGTCCGCTCCCGATAGGCAGGAACCTGCGCAACCAGGACGAGATCGCCGTACACATGCCCCAACCACGCCTCATTTCCGTACCC
The DNA here is from genome assembly GCA_027627275.1 of Coprinellus aureogranulatus. Lineage (NCBI taxonomy): Eukaryota > Fungi > Basidiomycota > Agaricomycetes > Agaricales > Psathyrellaceae > Coprinellus > Coprinellus aureogranulatus. The sequence continues at coordinate 8,739 of JANDKE010000471.1, forward strand.
TATGTACGAAAAGTCGGCGGTGGTCATCCTAGAAGGCGGCGTGACCCAAAGGATGGGGAGCTTGCGAGACGACGAAGTAATGCGCTCCGGACTGGTCACCACTTTACCGCCAATCTCTTCGAACGCATCTCTCTGGGAGCCCCTCTCGCCGTAAGGATCGTCGAACGCTTCGTTGTTCTTGACCAGGTCGCCGAGGTACTTGTGTTCTTCGCTGTCCGAGTTGTAGAGGACCTTGATGGAAGTCTCAAGCCCGAGGAGCTTGCAAACCGTTCGGATAAGGGCGTCATTGCCCTTGAGCGCCCCAGTGAACGCCTCCAGGTTGGACTTCGTGCGGTCAACGGGGTAGCGATATAAGAGGCCAAAGCCCAAAGCTCCGCCTCTTGGGAGAACCGTAGGGGAAGCGATGGTGCTTGCGAAGGACACCATGAGAGAGTTAAGCGAATCGGATGATAAGGTCTTCAGCATGGAATGCCCGTCGAATTCGGTGAAGTAGAGGTTGTAGGTGAGGGTAATTCGATACCCTGACTCTACGGGCAGAACTTCGTGTTCAATGTCGCTATAGAAGGCGGTGAAAGCGATAAGGGGCGCATTCGACTCGGGGTCGTAGACCTTCTTGGCGGAGTCGAAGTTGAGCAGTTCTCCCTTCTCGCCGAGCAAAAGATTACCGCCAACATGAACGGTGGGCAAGACGATGACGAGGGTGGCAAAAAGCTTGTCACCGCGGGGGGTATCGATATGTGGCTTGAAGAACGATCCAGGGCCTGTTTGGTACACAATCGTCAACTCTATGTGCCGGCCACACTTCAACATCACAACACACCGTAGACATTCAGCTTATAGAGGTGGGCCACAAGATTCTTGGTATTCTCCTCGTAGTGAAGGAGCTGGTCGTGGACGACGTCGAGAATGCCAGACTTAGCGAGATCGAACTGAGTTGCGAACTGAGACGTATCCATCTTCCAAGCTTTGCGATAGGATTCGTCCAGCACATCTTGATTGTTGCGTCCAAACGTGGCCTGTTCGCATGCCTGGACGAGCCTCTGTATGTCTTCATCGTTGGCGGTCCTGGCGGCGAAATCGATGTAACTGAAAGAAAAGGTGGTTGGGAGCAATCCTCAGGCATGCGTGGGGTCAAAGCTTACTCAGAACTGGTATCTTTCTTGTAGAACAGGGCGCCCTCCTTCGGGTCAAGGGGTATGCTGCCGTGACAGACGTTGGGTGTGACGGCGTTGAGGACATCCTTCTTGAGGGCAGCGACGATGGGGTTGGTGGATGCCATAGCGAGGGGCGGTGTCTGTGGGCTCAAGCGAAGCGTGCTCTGCGGGGGCTGGGGTGCAGATAGTTGCTCTTCGACTAGGGTTTATATGGGTTAACGTCTTGGGACTGGAGTCATGAGAACGTAGAGCCCGTAGACGAATGGGGCCAACGGTAACGCCGTCCGAGTGACTCGTTGAAGGGGATCGCGAAGGTTATCGTTTCATTTACGAAGAAGAACGTTCAGGGTCGGCGGTCTTCGAGTCATAACCCTCGTCACCTGGACAGCGCATTTCCTGTTATAGTTAGACCCGGTACGCATAGAGTTGCTGCCGGGCTGCCTCCCAGTCCGTCGCGTGGAAAGCGCGCAGTATATGAGGTCTCGCAAAGTGTGAGGGCGAAGGCCTATGTGTGCCAGGGATGCTTTCGAGATACCCAAGGAGGCAAGCCTTAGATGACCATAGAGAACCGCACAAGATATCACAATGAAGTGGCGTTTCGAAGCTCGTCTTCTTGAACTTCGGAAAGGAACGTGCCACGAGCGGTCGGTATTACCAGAAAAGGAGATGCGCACAAGCTTTCTGACTCGACCCTTCGGCCTTGATCTCCCATGGATAGCCTCGAGGTTTCAATATAGCTCTCCTTCCCAATATGCGGCTATATGTAGCGTCTTCTAGTTGACTCGTGAGGCTCATTATGAGATTCCGCCTTCCAGAAAGAACTACTCACCTGTGTAATGATGGAGAGCTTCGCCACCGGTCATCTTTTGGCACAGTACGCAGTTGCAATCTGCGCACTTGCCCGGATGCCTGCTACCGTTAGGTAGTGGGTCTTAGGGACCTTCGGCGTTACGATTTTGGACGACTTTCGTCCACATCATTGACAGACTTGCGAACGATCTCCATGAGCCAAAACCCCATCCTCACCGGAGTCACTCAGCACATATCTATATTCCATTTGAGCGAGGGCGAGCATGCCGCAGGCATGCGCCAACGAGCGAGTGGAATAATTTGGTAATTCCAGCTTTGGTTAGACTCAATCGTTGGTACAAGGCTACAAGCAACTATGTGACGTGGGTGCCGACGTGCGCCTTATCATCCGCTAGGGTCAGCACATTGCCACAGAAAGGAGATTTTCTGCGGCAAGCGCTTGAAATCCCAAAGTCCTTCAGTTCAGAGAAAACCTCTTGCTACCTGGCTTAAGGGGTGAAATATCAGTAGCGAAATAGCCGTAGGAAACAGCATCCATTGAATTGAATCGGTAGCAGGTGGTGCCGCTTGTCGGCCTTACAAGTGTGTTATCGAAAAGAGTGGGTTCGCAGCCAAGGATACGGGCATCCGCCCGAACATGACAGAGGGGCCAGATGCCGGATAGGCTGTTCCGGCAATTGCCGTGATATGCAAGAAACAGGCAAATATGGCAGAGTTGCCCCTATCTTGATACCCTTATCCCATCCCCTCGCAAGCGCTTCCGACTCTAGCATCACCTTGACGTGGATAGCTGAGGGGAAAGTTCTATTTCAGCTGCCGGAAAGCGAACTCAAACTTCGGATAAGCTTCATGAGCAGCGATAGGGTGATTGGGGCGTCCAAAATGCTATTAGTATGCTGGTTGTTCTAAGGTACGTGTACATGCAGGAAGGAATGTCATGAAAGTGCTATGCTACAGTGATATTGTGTTGAATATGAGAGTTCACAGAACTCAAAGCCGGGCAGAATGCTGAGGACGCCCGGCCGATAAAGGAATGCGTGTGCCCCGACGCGTCCATGGCTAGAAGCGGCCTTTTTGCCTTAATCCTGCCTGTTTTCAGGGGAAGCTACGCGACGTTCGTTGGCATGGAGTTAATACGGGGTGCCATGAAGGAGACTGTTGCAGAAGTGACCCAAGGTTGGCGCGGTCACCCATCGGTAGGTCCTCGATGTGAAATGAAGAGTGGGTTAGGGATAGGCTCTCGCTCGAAGCGGCGGCTCGATTGCGGGGAAGTTCGAAAGGGCGGAAATCCACGTTGGTAGATTGAGCTTCTGGAGACTCAGATAACGATGAAACTGGGGTCCCGGTTGACGCGATTCGGTGGTACGACCGCTATAGATTCAAAGGTTCGTGTCAGCCCTCTGGTGCTCTCTATCATGGTTCCAAAGACAAGACTCACCTGACCAAACCCGGTAGATGTTCGACCTCGATGTAGCCTTCTCGTTGCCACTCTCTTCACTCTCCTCTCTCCTCCAAGCAGGTCGGCTACCGGGGGTCTCTCTCCTCCATGAGGGTCGGCCACCGGCAACCTCTCGCCTCCACCAACTTGCATTGCTTGCATCTGGTTCCGAGACGGCTTCAGGTGAGGGTGTTGGGGCGGTGTGAACGAGTGAAACAAAGGATACTGCCACAGGCGATAGGTTAATAAAATGATCCAACGCGACGAGGGGAGGAAGGGATCGTACGGGAGACGAGCAAGAGCTGGGCGATGGAGAGCTGCATAGCGACTGCGAATTCAAGTCCAAGCTTGAGAATGTGTTATCGGCAAAGAGTGTGATCGGCACAGCGAGCTGGGCAACACGCAGAGGGGTATGGAGAAAGGTATGAGGCAGGAGAGCGGGGACAGGTGGGAGGAGGCGGTCGAGGACGTCGCAAGCGTTTTCCGGCGTTTCACCGAAGGATCCGGGTAAACCAGCGGTCACTCTCACGGTTCATTCCTGATATGGCAATGTTTGACGCGCTCCCGACGCCCGTCGGGAAGGCGCCTGCCATTCAGGTTCTTGTGCTTCTCTTCTTTTGGACATTCTTGTAACATACCTCCTTCTTTTGAATGTCTTGTTGTCTTGTGATCGGTCAATTGACACCATGAACCTTTTGTCAAAAGACATATTTCTATTTATATCCACGCCCTGCGTAGTGGGGAAGGGACTTCCATTTGAGGAAAGGACGTTATGCATAACCCCCGTAAGAAGCTCGACCAGAAAGTGCGTTATGCATAACTCCCGTACTGATGTTTGGCACCACAGGCAAGAACGCGGGTTATGCATAACCCCCGCAGGCAGGTAAAAGGGGATTATGCATAAAAATGCCAGCCACACCTCTTATAGCACCCTCCGAGAGATCCTCGCCATGCTTTTGAAGATAGCCGTCGAGGTCGGCATCCCACTTCCCCCAGCGCTTGGTATCAGCTTCGTTCTTGTACTCTGCCCAGTCTTCCTCGAGGTTGTAGTATTCGGCGTCTGGTCAAAGGGCAGTCAGCAGGATCCCCATACAAAGCATGTGACTCACCAATCAAGATTTCTACAAAAACAGGTCCCAGCTTTGCCCACAACGCCTTGTTGGGAAGGTCAGACTCTTCTTCTGCTTCCTCATCGTCTTGCTTGTCGTCGCCATCCCCCTCCTCGCCGTCAGCATTCTCCAGAAGTTGAGGCTCGGCCTTGGACTCATCTGTTTCGGGCGATCCTGCAGCCTTTAGTCTGGCCTGTCGGTTGTCGTGCTTACGCTGACCTGCAGTAATGTCGTCCATCATCTTGCGAAGGGCCCAGTTCCCTTCATAGGTTCCATCGGTGAGATTGGGGAGCTCCTCGCCGACAACCTCCTCCCATCGTTCCTTGTGCTCTCCGTTCTCTGGACGGAGAATATAGCAGCCCCGCGGTACCCTTGCAGTCCACTGAAGCTGGCCCACGCGTTTCTAGAGAAGAGAGAAAACAGTGAGGGCTATGAATCTATTGATGGTGGCGACTGCAGAGGCTCACCTTTAGGCTCGTCATCTCTTCACTGTCAATCCTCATCCCCTCCCGCAGTGTATAGGTTATGCGTGGTTTATAGATGCCCTGCTTGTTCTTCTTGGTCTTGCCGGGCTTCCTGCCAGCCTCCCCAGGTGGGCGAGGGATCGTCTCTTTGTGTGCAGCTGCTTCCTTTGCTGGAAAGAGGGTTGTCAGAGATGGAACAACAGCAGGATCAGAACTTGCCTTCTTGCTCTGCCTTGTAAGCTTGAAGGGCGGCCAACTGCTCCTGCAGGGCAGCCACGTCGACAGAGCTCTCCTCGGATTGGTCTGGCGTCTTGGTTTTGGGCGGTTTCCGGCGGCTCGCCAAAGGCGTGAAAGCTGGCGTGGGCTTGGAAGAGGAAGGGCGGGCTATTGCTGGAGCCTTGGCGATGGGGGGCTTGGGAACGCTTTTGGCAGGAGCCCAGCCGCTGTAAAGGAAGACCGCCTTTCATCCTACGCTTATCATGGTCGGTATCGGCGCGAGTAACTCCTCAGTGTCGACCGAGACTCTCGGGATTCAGGGTGACGCCAGAAACGAAGATACAGTATCTGAGCAGTCAGCTCGAGATGACGAGGCGATCTGGGTAGGTCTTCTGCGTAATGAGCCCTGAGCCGTTGAAAGCTGACATGTTGCCCTCGTAGATCCCTATGAGTGGAAAACATCTCTCGAACATCTTTGTAAAGCTTGTTCAGTATCCCGGGATGAGTCTCGTCAGCGTTGGAGATCCCGAAGATCGTAGTGAAGAGCCTGTGTATGTGGCTCGAGCAAAGTATCAAGTACGTCGTATGCTGCGTCTCGCCCAACACAGTGCTAATAGAACGACAACAGGGGTCCAAGAGTGAGTGATTCGGTCTCAATTCCTTCAATTATCAATATCTAACGCTCCCTTAGTCCCTGCGTACTGTGGCTTTCAGTTCCCCGGTGCGTGGGTGATTGCAGGGAGACAAAAGATCTTGGTTTGTCCTCCGATTCTTATTACATGATTCGCCTGACCGAGCAATAGGTCCAGCGTTACGAGGTCCTGATCGCAAAGCCAGAACAGTATCAGTGGAGAACAGTAACGCGGAGCGATGGGCTTTCATTCATCGAAATGCCGGGAGTGGTATTGTCCGTTCACTCCTCTCGTCTACTCTTGCAACGCAATTACTCACATTTTCGAGTAGTGGCGGTATCCCGCGCTCTCCCGACGATTCCATAGACGGGTTGGAGATATTTCGGTGGAAAGGAATAGACGAAAACTGGGTCTGCAGCGTGCATGAGGAAGGTATGTTGGACCCTGAGTTCTCTCACTGAATGTGTATTGAATTCTTTTACGTTAGTACCTCCGGGAGGTTCAGGTTCGTCATCTGAGGAGATCGCAATGCTCATAAGGGCTGGTGACCATCCCTCAAGATCTCCGAGGGTCTCCTCCAGCTCGACAATACCGGCAGCGGCCGTGATTGTGGGCCGATACTGGACGGACAATCACTGGTCGCACGTTCGGCCAGCAGGACACTATTCTACAGCTGTCAACTTCGCTCAGCCTCTGCAGACTGTGCCAAAAATCATTGTAGGGATAAACAAGCTTGACATGAGCGGAGATCCTAGTGGAAGAGCCGGGCCTACAATCCGAATTCGAACATGGCCTCAGAATATCACGAAGGAGTACTTCATCTGTAACGCCGAGACATGGCATGGTACCACCCTCTACAACGCTTCTGTCGATTGGGCCGCAATCGAAGAACCGAGCTGGCAGTGCGGCGTTCTACGTACGACGGATATACGGAAGCCCCAGGGCGAAGGAGACAGCATATTCGATCACCGTGTCTCATTTCAGACGCCATTCACCTCGCCGCCTCTCGTCTTCGCATGCTTCAGCAGCTTTGACATGGGTGGAAACTGGAACCTGCGCACATACGCTACAAATATTGACCATACTGGGTTCAGCATCTCGGTCGTCAAGAGTAATGACGGAGATGAGAAGACTAAGCTGTGGTCAGCATCCGTTACTTGGCTGGCCATTCCGGGCGATGTCGTTGGTCTTGGTGTTGTGACGTGGCGGTGTTGGCGCAGAGGCCGGCGAGTGGTTGATTGGGGAGGATCCACCGGTCCTTCCCCTCTTGACCACTCGTTCTGTGTGAGGAGACTTAGTAGCTCGAAAAGAGTGTGTTTCTGACGTGGTTTGTGACCCAGTAGAGTCAGGGGACCGTTTGCGACGGGTCCCAGCTGTGCCGCGCTGGCTTTGATGGTGGTGGTCACGAGTCAACATGGACAGCGTAAACCCTTTGTTTCTGGCACCGACCCTGTCGGCGCCTTGAACCATGGATATCGGCTTTGTCGGGCGCCTTAGACTCTCAGAGAGGTGGTCTCCTGCACCCATGGTGAGCCTTTACTGAACAAAGGTCAGCTCCTGAATCTCATGCCACAAGCAGCACTAATTGCGCCATAGTGGCAGAACCTTCAAAGCTTCACTCGCCCAACACAATTTGCCTAAGGCTCTGCAAGCCACATTGCCATTAGGCCAAATTAGAGTTGAGTGCACTGTGGCCGCAAACGAGGCCCCGACAGCATCACAGCCTCGAGGTGTTCGGTTCTTCAATTGCAGCGCCCGATGGGTGGACAGGCCGGTCAGGGCTGTGGCATTGGCCTGTCCGCTCTAGCCGCTCCACGCGCCCATTGTTTCATGATCATCGCATGCTATGTGTGGCCCTGGATCCCAACATATATATAAAGGGGGACCTGTCACCGTGGAATAGCCAGGACCTTCCTCACCCCGATACTCACAAGACCCTTGTCCTCATCCACCCTAGACCCCTTCCCGACCCATCACGATTGTCGTCATGAAATTTATGACCATCTTTACCCTCGCTGCCCTCGCTTTGGGCGTGGCTGCTCGCCCACGTCCCCAGGACAGTGAAGGCGTCCCAGGAGGCGAGGAGGCTCCTCCCGACATCCCACCGGTGTACGTCCTGCCCTTCTCTTCATGGCCTACTACTTCATGAAAGCTAATTTTTGGATATACAGTGAACCTCCCCAGACCGTGGTGGACCCGGAAACTACAACAGATCCATTCACCATCCAGACCGATACGGTCGTCGAGACTACCACTGCCACAGACCTGTCCACCACTTCGGAAGTCCTCACGACAACCACCACCTCGACCTCGTTGACTTCCTCGCCGTCTACGACCTCTACCAGCAGCACGAGGACCAGTACCACCAGCACCCCAGTTGTTTCAACCAACCCGGCGTCTACGGTCACTGCGCCCCCTGAGAATGGTGCAGTTCGGTTTGGGGCTACGCCGAATGGTCTCCTCGCGGCTGTGGCTGCTGCGGCGCTTGCTGCGTGGTTGTGATTGAGAGATATTCGGCTTCGCTAGGATGCTATCGCGGAGACGAGGAGGGGCCCTTGGATTTGACTGATATCTGCCCAGTATCTTTAGACTTTCACGGACCATCGTGTTGCATACATTCGGACTTCAGCCTACTTACTTTACATTCTGTGACGAACCATAGACCTGTTATCATGTCAATTACGCCCTTGAACGAGTAACATTGTTCGACAAAATGAATGGGGAGAGTCAGTACGGGGGCATGGCCTTGACTTCGAATTCTCGTCAATGCCGGGTGAACATACGCATGGCGTCCACCGAGCAACGGGGAACACACCACCCTGCTTGGTTCTCTGAAGCCATTGAGAATATCTTCTGATATGATGTGATATCGTGTAAGTAAACAAGATGTAGTCCGTAGGTCCGTGGGTCTGTACATCGTTCATGTCTCTAGATCTAGAGTCTGTGGACGAGCAGTACAACCAAACACTATCCGAAGTATCCAAAATCAAACGGTCACACTCCCATTGAGCTTGAAGTCCCTGCTGCTCTGTCCAACACTCAATCCAATCGTTCCACCGCCCGCATTCGCCTTCTTCCATCCTTGCGAAACGACATCCCAGATACTCAAATCGTACCTCGACAAGGGAATGGTAACGCGCTTGCTCTGGCCAGGGCGCAGCTCGATGTTAGTGAAACCCTTGAGGACTGAGGGTGGGGCCTGAGCAGATTCTGGGAGGTGGAGGTAAACTTGGGGTATCTGGACAAACATTTGAGTATTGTAGATGGAGTGTGGACGATGATGTGGGCACTTACGTCTCCGCCGTAGGCCTTGCCGGTGTTCTTTACGGTGAACGACACGTCGTAAGCGGGGCGATGGAGCCTATGTAAAATCTTTTAAGCATTGCTTGAGGTAGGGGTGAATGAGGGTAGACGCGTACCAGGCCGCTCGCGAGATACCAGGGGTCTGGGGGGTAGCTTCTCCCTTCTCCCAAGCTTGGATCAGGTCGCGGTCAGCACCAGGTCCGCCGCGAATCTTGCTCACGGACAAGCCGCTGTACTCGAAAGTCGTATAGCTGAGGCCGAATCCAAACTCATAGCGAGGAGTGATGTTTTTCTGGTCCGAAAGTCAGCAATAGGCATAAACAATGTCGCCATGTGTGCAAACTCACAGCATCGAAGTGCCTATAGTCGATCTCCAAGCCCTCGGTGTAATCAATTCTAAGGATATCCCTCGGCCCTTCGTTGCCTCTCGCGATCGGGATGTAGTCCGCCTCGCTCTTTGCAATGGTATACGGCAACTTCCCACTTGGGTTCCACTCTCCATAGAGCACGTCTGCGATCGCATTGCCCGCCTCGTTACCTTGCAGGCCAGCCCAGAGCACCGCAGTGACGTTTTCGTGCTCAACCCATTTGTCAATGATGAGCGGTCCAACGGAATTTACCACGACGATGGTGTTGTTATTCTGAGCTGCTACAGCCAGGACGAGGTCGTCCCCACCGTGCCATGCAGTGAGGTTGTTGCGGTCACCGACGTTGCCGTCGACGGTGATGTACTCTTCACCGGAATCGCTGGCGATGAATACGAGGGCGGCGGATTTGAAACGAGCCATGTTGCCGGCGCGGGGAAGGTTGAAGTCGTCGAGGATGTAGGAAACTGAAGTGCGATCCTTACGTGCGCGGCGCTGGATTGCGTCAAGAGGCTAGACAGGTAGTACAGTCAGCGTCGGTGCGTTGAGATGAAGTGCGGGAAGGATGCCTACCGTGACGAGGTACGTGAAGTTGGTAGTGCCTGATCCCCATCCCATAGCCAAGATTCCATCCAAACCACCTTGGTCTGCGAACTGATTAGGTCCCATCCTTCCTGGGCCTGCATCACTTCCAACAATGACGATATCCCGCTCGGGTTTGCGACCAGTAGCCTTATTGCCGCCCAAGGGCAAAGCCCCTCTTTCGTTCTTCAAGAGGACGACGCTAGCCGAGCCTAGATCACGGACAAGTTGCTCATGCTCGTCTGTCTGAACGTCGATGTGGTCGTTGAGGTCTTGGTCATCGGGCTTGAAGGCGTCGAAGTTGACAGGTGGGAAGGACGGTGAGTCTTGCTTGAGCAGGTAGTAGCCTGCAAGGATGCGAGTAGCTGTGTGAAGGATTAGAGTTTTGCAAGGCGTCTGCAAAATAGCCTCAGTATACTACGCACCCATGTCGTCGACGCGAGCCTCGGGGATCGTTCCGTTATTGACGAAGTCAACAAGCGTTTGTCCCCACCAGGATGTCCCGCTGCTGAAGGTAACGTCTCCAGGCATTGACATCTGAAGGGGGAAAAAAGGTTAGCCAGCGATCGAGAGCCTGATAGCCATGGACAACGTACATCGAGACCAGCCATTGCGGCCATAGTCGAATGATGACTGCATGGAGGATCAGGGAATTGTGGCAAAGAGGTGAACGGCCTGATGAACGTACGCTCCCCAGTCCGATAGAATTTCTGTAGAGTGGTGAGCATTCTGGTGCGCCATGAAAGGATTCCGTTTCAACTCACGTCCTTGGAACCCATACTCTCCCTTGACAATCTGGTTCTGGATCTTGTCATTCTCGCAGGCGTAAGTGCCGTTGATCAAGTCTAGTTCAGAGGGTGTGCGCTAGTGAGCCGTCATCAACAGCTCAAGCTTGAAGAGCACGTACTGTAGCTGCACATGATGGTCGCCGCACCGCCCATTATGCTTCTCAGGAATGGGTGAAGGTATACCTCATGCTGGGTCCTATCATCGACTTCAGAGCTTGACAGAGAACGTTTATGCTCTTGCTCACTATGATCGAGGTGTTAGGGCTGGCGCGAGGGAACTGAAACTAGTTTGGAATACATACTTGTTGACGAGATGCTTGGCACACGCCTGAGTGCCCCCTTGCTGAAGCCCGAGAACAGTCTCATACGCAGCTTCGCCAGCGAGGAACGGGTCAGCGCCGAAGCCCTCCCAATTCCTTCCTCCGGCAGCAGCGCGCCCCATGTTCATCATGGGGACCCAGAGCGATATGGACGCCCTTCCCTTTGAACTGCTGACCCATGGACAAGCCCCCTCAATCGCATGGCCATAGCTTACCGCGAAGATAGGATTACCAGTATAGCGCTCGCCCCGCTCTCGATCCTGGACCAAAGGTATCGCGAAGAGCTCGCCCTGGGGGAATGGTATCTATGTACCGTTCCTCAGATGGAGCATTGCTGACATAGCCTAGGACGGACACCGAGCGAGACGCAAACGCTACACACGCAACGTTCGTGAGGAGGAGCGCTACCCACATAGCTTCCTCTAGGGGAAGGCTATCGGCATACACGAGCGACATCTCGAGGGAGTCTACCAACGGTACGCATTTGACCCTCCTCGACGAGAACCGTATGCCCATAGCTTATTTACTCAGGGGTCGATGCTACCATTATAACGTTGTCCGGTTCATGACGTCCCAGGATTTTTCTGGACAAAGAAACGGCTTCGGCAGCATGGGGGTTCACTAGGGAAGCCCCGACAGGAGCGGAAGTGTGGGTAGTCGCATACGCTATTGTCGACTCTTGTGTCGCTGTTGTTAGATGAAGCTTCGAACCACGATTGAAGCGAAGCCGACTCTTGCAGATCGAGTGACTCCACAAAGTAGAGTGTCTCCACGTGCACAAATCCACTTCTCAGTGAGAAAGTCGCGCTTTGACGGAACATGATGAATGAAGTGCGATTCCAACAATAGCATATGTCTACGTCGATTCAATAGAAGTAAGAGAGCTTGAATCATCCGAGGAAACGCCCCCCCCTGGCTGAACAGCAACTTTTTTTGTCGAGGAGGAGCCGCTCCCGAGTCTCTCCTTCCCTTGCTCAGCGACATCCTCCTCTTCTTCAGCGACGTCCATTGCGTCCGGAAGGGGGCCTTGGACCTTGGTTCCCTCATTTCCTTGGTCGACAGCATCCTCCCCTTCCTCAACGACGTCCATTTTGCCAGGAAGGAGGCCTTGGGCCTTGGCTTCCTCATCCCCTTTCTCGACAGCATCCTCCCCTTCCTCAACGACGTCCATTTTGCCCGAAGGGCTTTGAATCTCCTTCCCCCCTTCCACATCAATGACATCCATCTCAGCCGATACAGGGGGCTTCCCAATCGTCGCCACTGGCTCCATGGATCCCTCCACCTCGTCAGAATCCTCTTCCTCCTGGTTCAGTCGTCCAAATGACTTGCTCTTAGGCGACTGCGACTGCAATTCCACAGAAACCTCTTCCTTCTGGTTCGGTCGCCGAGATGACTTGCTCTTAGGCGAGTTCACCTCCACATACGGCTTCGGTCGGGGGGCCGTGAAGTCGATACTGATTCCACGGTCAGGACTTGGGTCGTAGCTATCCTTCTTTCGAGCTTCAACGGAAACCCAAAAGTCTTTGAGGAACTGAGGAGCGTTACTTAGGTCGTTTCGTTCGCCCAACTTATTGTATTTGAAGAACTCGTCGAGATTGTCCGGCCTGATCCCCATGCAAGACATCAGCCCAATCAATGTAGGGCGCAGGCGCGTGTCGAAAGGGGAGCCGATACATTCCACGGATCCACCGGGAAGGCTGGAGACGAGGAAGGGGGCCGTCTTCCACATGAAGAAGTCCATAATAGCAACGTCGAGCTCGCAACCACAGTGCGTGTAGCGGCGATTATCGCTTCCAAGGGGGAAGAAGGAAAGGAGGTCGTCCTCCGTCATGCCTCCAATAGTCGTTGGGATGTTTTCAGGATCCGGGCGAACGGCGAACTTCCCGGAATAGCCTTTCATGTATTCATCGTATTTTTCCCCCTCGCAGAGCGGCTTAGGGGCGACAATGCGTGTCGCACTAGGCAAGGCGACGCCGGTAACTCTGTAGCCACCCTCCTTGGGAACTGTGTCGTTGTTCTCCGACGCCTTGTCAGTGGAGGCATGGGAATGGCAGCGCGTGGTCTTCGTTCTTTGAATGAAGCTGCTGAGCACGAGTAGTCGGCAAAGCGCTCCCATTTCGGGGCAGTACCAACGCATCTTCTTTGCCCTGGAGATGATTACGAGTCCGACGAAGGAGGATCGTTCTGTTGTACCTCGGATTTTGCGAGACGCTTTTGATCGACTTTGTTTGTATTCAATTGTCATTGTTGTGGGTAGGGGTCTGCCGGTGTTTGGCTGGCTAGGCGAATGCGCGCGAGACGCTTTTGATCGCCTTTGCGTGTCATGTTTGGTCTCGCCGCGAGTGATGGCTGACGGCTAGCTACCACGTCAACACTCACCCTCACCGACTCGACCGCGGGCGTTCACTCCTCAACGCTCAAGTCTCCTGTGATGATGCATACCAACGGTGCAATCGCCTTGTACTATGAAGGACCTAGTGTAGACTTGGACATGCATCTCAGGTTCGTGTTTCCCTCGTTCTCCCGATTCCTTGGCTCATTTCGAATAGGTGCAACTCCTTGTGCATGCATACCAAGTCGGTGGCTCTCATCTCGCCAAACTCAATCCACTCGCTTTTCCCAACACCAACCTCACCGACGTCAAGCCTCACGAGTCCGAGCTCAGCCGCTATGGCTTGACCGACCGTGACCCTGACAGCGAAACCACCCTCGGTTCCAGAATCCTCGCGCATTTCGCTACCGGAGGAAAGAAGACCATAAAATTTTGCGACATTATCCACCTCTGCATGCACATCTGCTGTGAGTAGTTCTTTCCGGGACAGCTCACACGACTTTAACCGGCCCTGCTGGCTACCAGCACGTCGACATCCCTGACAAGAGCAATGTGCCTGCATTTGCGAACGTATTGAAGTCCCCAAGCCCTGGAACTATACCGACGACGAGAAGCGCATGATCCTTGACCGCCTCATCTGGTCGGAATCGTTCAAAAAGTTCATCGCCTCGAAATACCCCAACGAGAAGTGTTCTGGTCTCAGGGATGCGAGGCTCTCATCCCCGGTTTGAAGGCCCCTCAACGACCGCTCTGTTGACCACGTCAAGCCACATCGCCATGGGACTACCCACATCGTGGTCGCCTCAACGTACTTGGCCGACGTCATCCGAAAACCCATCGAAGCTATTCTCAAGCCTATTCTCCAACAATTTCAGCCGCCAACCAGGACGAGACCTCACCCGCTCGGAGACATCAAGTACCATCTCGATGTCAATTTCGTTCAACCAACGCTCTCTGGCAAGAAGGTTAGTCTCTCCCTGGTCGCCAACCCCTCCCATCTCGAGGGAGACGACCCCGTCGTCGTCGGCAAGGCCTGCGCCATCCAGTACATCGAGAATGACAAGAAGAAGCACAACACCGCCATAGGTCTCCTCCACGGTGACGCCGCCTTCGCTGGCCAGAGCGTTGTCTACAAGGCCTTGGGCTTCCACAGCCTCCCCGTCTACGGCACCGGACACACCATCCACCTCAGTGTCAACAACTAAATCGGCTCCATCACCAACCCTTGTTCTCTCACTCCGCTCCCCACCCCTTCCGCATCGCCGAGTCCATAGATGCCCATCCCCCACGTCGACGGCGACAACATCGAGGCCGTCAACTTCGTCTGCCAGCTCACCGCCGACTACTGCGCCAAGTGGAAGATGGATCCCATGAAAGGGAGAGGCTCATGCGAGTGCAGTTGCGGGCGTCAATTTGGCCGCTGCCAAACCTTTCAATACGGGCTCTGAGTCTCGCTCGAGAAAGGATTGACCTCTCATTCTCCTTCAGTAGAAACATCTTTTTTGTCTGTTTAGTAATAAATTGAATATAGGTACTCTTTCGAATATAGTAACAAACACCACCTGGTCCTGCAACTCGGAATGCCTGTGATGTCGGACTCGTATCTAGCCGTGCGCAGCAGCGGCCACAACTCAAGTATGCGTATTGGGCTTGAGTCCTCCGAAAATGAAGGCTTGGATCGCGTTAACCGCTTGCTCTGGGATGTGCATGTCAATACAATCATTGCAGCCCCAGAATAACGCGTACTCACTCTCGAACTTTTTTGTGGCCGTCAAGCTTTCATTGACAGGACCTTTTACGTGGACGATAACGGACTCGAGCTCTCCTCCCAGCGTCTTGACGATTGGAATGGTCATGTAAGTCCATCCTATGACAGTCTCCTTGGGTGCCCTTTTTCGACCGACCGTCTTCGTAACATACTCCTCTCCACTACCGTCGGACTCATCGTCTGCAGGAGCGTCAACCTCTGATCTACCCCTCGCTCTCCCTTTCCCTTTCTTCGTTGGGACAGGCACTTTCACAACCGCCTGTCTGTCGTCTGTACCCTCCTTTTTCCGCTTGGGTGCAGACTTCTCATCGGCAGACTCCCCATGTTCGCCGACTTCTCTCGTTCTCTTTCCAGAGGTCCCCGTGGTAGACTGCTTCGCCTTCCCCTTTGCGCCCGATTTAGGGAGTTTGGTCCTACTCGGACCCCCGTCGACCCTCCTGTCATCTCATGGGTAAGCTGCTTGAACGCCGCTACTTCTCTGTCGGTGACCAGCCTCATTGACCCAGAGGTTTCCATGTTCGCATCCACCACGTGCGACGACACAACAGGTTTGACTTCCTCAGTCTCGACCTGCAGTTCGTCGAAGAGTGAGGGAAATTCCGTGGACGGTGAGGCATCTGACGGAGGAGCTTGGGCAGTTTTGACGGGGGGATAGGAAGGGTGATCGGTCGGTGTTCTGACTGTGGAAGCTGGTGGGGGAGCAGGGGCGATCTCAGTCGTTGATTTACCGCCCGTGGCCG
>JANDKE010000472.1:0-24751 GCA_027627275.1 Coprinellus aureogranulatus
GAAGACGGCAGGTGCGAGCGCAGGAGCGGCCGCGGCCACTGGGGCGGGTAGTAAGGTTGTGCTCAGTGGATATCTGATGAAGTGTGGTAGTAAGAGGAGAACGTGGAGAAAGAGGTGGTTCGTCCTGACGGAGGATAAANTAATGTATTCTGGGAGTCATATGGTGAGCGCTTGTGTCGGGGTTGCGAAAGGAATGGATGCTGACAAGATTGNNCCTGTAGGATACGAAACCACACCGCGTCTTCCCGTTTTCCGAGATCCTCGATGCCTTGGAGTACGAGCTTCCTGCTTCATCTTCGTCGAAACATGGACACCACCACCACCACATCCCGGGCACGTCCATCGTGACTCCAAGCATNACCTCGAGCCGAACAGGGTCCAGCCTTACCTCCGCNTCTGCCCCCGCAGCACCCGTATCTGAGAACGTCATGCCAATGGTGGAAGGNGCAGGGGTCGGTACGAGCCACACCTTTAAGATCGTTACGACAAAGCGCAACCTTCTGCTGTGCGCTCCGAGTGAGGANGATGAGATTAAATGGCTGGGGGCTATTCGGGCGCTAATTGCGAGGCGTTCGGGAAGTGGGGTAGTGCCGGGAGTGAAGGGTACGACAGCCAGAGGTGTTGGTGTCATTGCGGCTTCTGCGGGAGCGGTGGGTGGGGCGCCTACTCCAGGGAGCGGTCGTGCCAACTCAGCCGGATCGTCGGGGCGGCGACCTCTGGGGGACCAGCCCGCCGGTCGATGACGAGAGGTGGAAGTCGGTCGTTGGGTGGGCGACTGCGGCTCTGGGTGTAGGCCCGCCTCCGCTCCTTAGCGCTGGAGACTGGACGCTTTACGCCCTTTACGAGGGGATCCTCTCCGTTGCGAAGCGATCGTACGAAAGCGAGAACCCCAAAGGTCCTGGGTTCATGTTGCTGCTGAGGGTCTTTATCGCAGCGACGAAGAACCCCGACTTCGAGTATTCTTGCCTCCCTTGTCTGCTCGGCTTGGAAGAGGGAATGTTGGAACGGTTGACGAGAGACATTAGGTCGTTGGTGAAACTTTCGCTTCCTCGCGGGGAGAGGTGCATCGACTGCGAGACACGATCCGGTTCCGCCACAGTTCGTGCGAGGAGTTTTTGGAAAACCAGACGGACGCGACGCACCTCCGCGTTACAGATACGCAGATCGACGAGTACGTCCTTGGCGCTTGCTTGCGTTGCTTCCTTGTAAACGTTGACGAAGGTGAGCTTTCACAAATTTCCATTCCTTGCTTTCACCCTTTGAATTCGAGTTAGCGTTACGACTGGAACACAGAGTCATGGGACACGAAGACACCAGCGACTGGACCCACTTCTCCATGTGGTACCTATGCAAGATGACCACTCCAGAAGCACGCTGGGAGCGGGGGACAGGGCCCTTGATAGGGCCTACGATCTACACAACCATCCTCGCGTTCACCCAAGCAGGTGGGTGGGTGAAGGTCCTGCAGTGGTTCGAGCTGAGGAAACGGATTTCCGCGTTTCCAAATGTATGGAAGAAAGCGGCTGAGCAGCTGCAGGGGTACCTATGCGAGGTCTTGGATGATTTGAAGACGCCCAAGGTGAGTCCTACTACATTGTTTAGTAGAGGAGTGTGGCAAGAGGTTCTGACTGAGCGAAGAATCGAGCGCTTAGCAGGAAATTGAAAGGGCCGTTGAAGAAGGCGAGGAGGGCGTTGGAGCAGTTCGTGGAAGGCGAATGGCCGGTTGAGGAGATGTTCTTGGCGACTTAAGATATATAGATCCTGGATATCGCTTTCAATCTTGTGTACGCACCGCGTCGTTTGCAAGGTGGAATACCGATCCCTTTGGATGGAGTCCGGGCTGCAGGCGGGAGGGAAGTGTACTACGAAGACAGAGTAGAAGCGACGAGGGACCGTCGATCGAACGTCCATGCGAGAGTCAATAGGTTGACTTAACCTTCATAATAGACAAGACGAGAGTAAAGCACCATTTCCGTTCCTCCCTTTTGGCTCGAGGGTTCAGTTCGGTCGTTATCCAGGCCAATCATCGACGACTTCTGCCTAGGGTTCGCGGTGAGGGCTACAGAACCAGGGGTGATTTTGGTTTTGGTGGTGAAGGGCCGAGGACGACAGGAGGCTGGAGGCTGGAATGCGGCTGCGGTGCTTGCTGAGAGTGGGACTTCGATAAACCGCGAAACTGAAGGCGTGCTGGCGTTCTCCTGGTCGTCATTCTCTACATTGAGACTGTTGTGAGGTCGTCTGCGAGGGGTTCAAAGGCCGCAATATATGCGTAACTGGACGGTGGACATCGTCTCCACATGCGATAGATAATATAGATCTGGGTCTCTCTGTAGGAGCAGCGTTCCTGGTGGATCTCGTGTAAGAGCCTCATCTACGAGTACAACTTACCAGTGGAACAGACGGAACTGAAAAAGCTCGAGATACAAGCAAGAGCACTGAGGGTGCATAGACAACATCGGAGGTTGTGAAGCAGACGAGGCTTAGAGCACCGGTATAACAGCAAACAAGGAAGGACGCTGTGATCATCGCGCAAGCGCCAGTCTGACGATGCCAACCGGGAAGGCAGGCAGCATGTGGTGGATCCGGATTGGATCGTCCCAGTCGTGTGCCAGAAACTCTAGGTCCCGACTCCCTCCGCAGATCTGGAGCACGGGCGAACGGTTGGGTGAACGAAAAAGGGGGGCGAGATCATATACCGGGCCACTGTTCGCTTCCGGCGCAGGGAAACGGCGCTACGTGACGCATCCAGAACAGCGTCATTCAAATTGAAGCCCTGTCGGAGTTACTGTAGGAGAGGATGTGACCGCGCCTGCCAGTAGACAGACTGAGACGGCGCAGCGTTGTTGGTGGATTTGGCGTGAGACGCTCCGAGTCGTCTATGGGAAATTCCAGAACGCCGAGGGAGAATAGACGACATCGAGGTATGTGATAGACGACATCGGGAATTTGTAAGGCAGACGAGGTCCTTCACCAGGTGCCGATAACCCCAGCAACAGACATTATCTTCGTCACAGCCCCCACCGGTTTCGCACCAAGAGCAGAAAGGCAGAGAGCATGAGAGATAACTGGTGTCAATGCGCCAGCAACTCTATGTCCCCCGCACTACCTGAGCGCAGGCAACGACCGGTGGTGTGAACGGTGGGGTGTACCATGCGTATCGCCTCCAGCGTGCAGTTTCACTTTGGCCTAAGCGAGCCAAGCCAGTACCGCGCTGTACCATCGACATGAGGATGTGAGCTCCGCTCCGCCTCGACTCAGGACGCTTGACAGAAACAGCCCTGTGGCAATCGATAATCAATACAAGAGGACCCGGGCTACGCCCCGGGTTGTTCAGAGAATGCGAAATCGAGAACAAAAGGGAGATTGAGTGGGATGGCCAAAGCAGGAGTGAGTAACATGCTCCCGGGCTCCACCCTGGGCTATTCAGAGGAAGAGAGAGATAGAGAAGGAGGGGATGAGATGGTCAAAGCAGGGATTGCAAACATGCGCAAATGAAATCAGGACATATCGATAATATAATAGGGATCTTAGCACCTATCCTCGCGCTTATTCCCGAAACCAAGCAATGTTCGAACCAAGGTCATCGATTTGGGGTTATAGAAGCAGTAACGCCTATCAATTTCCTCTCTCCTGGTCCTGAAATGATAGAAAGAAGTCCCACTGTACTTTGACCGTTTGAGCCGGGAATAGCGTCCATTCGGCCACATACTCAGACCGGGGCTGAGCAAGCCTTGAGCAAGCTAAGACATACCGTAACTTATCGACCAGGGTGCGATACATATGATTTTAGGTAGGAACGGTAACCAGGGCCTGGGGAAAAAACGAAACGCGCGAGCATCTTCTCCTCATAGTGATAAGCTTCTCAGACAAACCGGACATACGGAGGTTCCCCATCTGCGAGTGTCCCCTCCTTTGCGTGGGTGTGAGCCAATTCCTGCTCCTGATACCCCAGCGCTCCCATGTCAACCAATGTGTCGAATAGGAAGGCAACGACTCCTCTTCCCTTGGGATCATTCAATTGCAACATATTCGGTTCCAGCTGCTGATACTTTCCCTTGCATTTTGCAGCCATTGCCTCCTGTTGGCATTGCAGGTTATGCAAGAGCCCAAATGGACTATAAGGCTTGGAACCTTGCAATCGAGGTTATTAGCTCGCCCCTCGATGTGACAAGGAGGACGTACGAAGTATAGCGCGCATAAGAGATGTCCCTAAGAGCAGGACTAAGATGGTGCTTAGGAATGATCCCAAACCACCGACGGATGACAGGCCTTCGAGAACAGTCTTGCTGCGATAGTCTTGCACGACGGTGAACTCCCGTGTAAAATCATCCGGTGCGAATCGCAAAGTGGATATATTGGGCCCAAGGTCCAGAGAGACAGGCATCACCTGCTTGACGGCAGAGATTAAGAACGTTTCCATGCTCTACACAATTTTTGATCAGTCGATCTTTGACAATTGCACGGTACATTGATCTCACCTCGAACCCGAGAGTCCCCAGCTCTGCCGGCTTGAGTTGTTGGCGGAACTGCACGTCCGTGACGGCTACCATGTGTGTTCCCTGGAATAGGAAGATCGGCTGCGTATTGGCGAACACGTTGTCAACGTTCTCCGTCAAACCAACGTACACCGAGACCACATTCCAGCTCCAGCGCCGCGTATTACCTACAAGCCCAGTGAAATTCACCACGAGAGCAACGTCGGGTAGAGGTGTGTTCGGTGGGCATGTCACTAGCACGGCTTGGGAGGGCCCATTCTTGGCGGCTTGCAAAGCTGTTACTGTAGTGTTTGTTACGCGACATGAGTCAAGCACCTGGGCTGCGCGGTGACTGCACGGGAGAGGTCTGTCGTGGCGAGTGGATGTTGCCATGAGTTGAACACCTACTGATCGGTGAGATCACGGTTGAAACTCTGCTCGCCAAGCTGATGTACGAACCACCATGATGTTCCAGCCGCCTCCGTTGAGAGAGGTAAAGCTCTGAGGCAGTGAAGCTGCCCGAATTTGCTTGTACGGAGTCATACCCAATTCAGATATCGGCGCTATTATCGCCTGGTACACGCCAAAGGCTAACAAGGTGCAAACGGAGACTGCTGTGAGGAATCCCCGGAGACCGGCTAGCACGGTAGATTCACCCCTACATCGGAATTACTTGATTTGATACTTTGAAAATGCGATAGATGTACCCACGGAACATTTTCGCTCCATATAGTCGTCCCAAAAAGAGCTTGGACAGGATACTTCCACCATGACACTGCGTTTGGCCCAGAGTCCGTCGAAGGCTCTTGCCCTATGTCCACCCTTTCGTACATGCGAGTTAGCGGCTTCTTCCCGGGTTCCACTTGCGCCTCTTGAAGCTTCTTCCAACTGGCTATATAGAGCAGTTTGAGGACAAGAAGTATTAGGAGACTGAGCGAGACAAGCCAAGCTCCAACAAAAGCGAGAAGAAACAGCTTCGTCTGAAACCTGATGCCAACGGAGCCCAAAGAGCCTTTCTTGACGCGATCGACCTTCGCAACAAAGAAAGAACTTGTAACCAGGAAGCCTATTAGGAGAGGCTCTACATTAGACAGCACTAGAATGGAATGTCAACGCTGCTCACATATAAGCTCAACGAACGTGAATGTGATATCAACCCAGGCAGCCGATTCAATGAGCGGGCCCATGGCTCTAAGAAATCAATGGATGAGCACCTTGCAATGTACACTGTGACATGACTCACGTTGCGAGATGGTGTAGCGTCGTGACTATTGTCAATACAAGGCCGAGTATCCAAGATAGTTCCTTTGGATTATCCACAAAGACGGAGATGGCGAAGCCCAGCATCATCGTGGACGATCCAATGACGAGCCTAAGGAAGTATAGACGGCCAGCGGGTGAAAGCATAAACTGGGGTATCCATGAGATACCCTCACCCCCTTTCTTCTCGACCTTGGGTGGTACGCTGTCATGGCCCTGGTTGAGACTCGCAATGCCCGATTCGGGGCGGTTTCGAACGGCGGACATCGAGCCAGACTAAGGGACAGAGGTGAATTGTGGAGGCTGGCAGATTTTCGTAGACGGAGGGAGTCCTAGGAAGCGTGGGTGAATTGGGATTGGGCCACAGTACAACCCTGCTCACGGGGAAGCGGAATGAAGGAAGGGCGGAACCTATGACCGCCATGAGTTTAAACGCAATAAGGATAAATGCGCCTTCATGAACGTTTGATGTCTAGACCGCGAAGGGCTGGCAATGGGCGCTTACGATATTTAGCTCAACAGGCGTGTGTTCTCTCCTTTCCATTCGATCGAGTCGAAGCAGAGTGAGTGTTTCACCAGTTCTTCTAGTCCCAGTAGACCCTCGCGCTCGTATGCTGCGCCAAAGATCGAGGGCCCATGACATGTTTGTGTCTTCGAATAGACGCCCAGGGTTCCAGATGGAGAACGTCGGAATCTGTGAGTCGTGGCGTTGGTGAGTTTGCGAATGAATACTGATCAGTGCACACCTACCCAAGCGCTAGATGTTCCTCCTATTCATTACCTCTTGGACTTGTGAGAACACATCCCGCTGCAATCTCCATTCACGAAGCACCCCTGACCACTTACGTGCGACTTCCATTCATTGCGAATTATACTGGTTAGAGTGTACCCCTTGTATCGCATGAAACGAATTCGTATATTGCGGACAGGCGAATACACTGCGCGGTTCATACCAAGTGCAGCCCGCGTATGATAACGTCTCCGAGGCTCAATCTTCGGCGAGAGCACCAATGCTCTGGCTAAATGGTCCGCTGAACGTGTACCTGGGTCGTGGTTGTGCACCATCGCAGTGCGGGTACGGCTTAATGCGGACGCGATAGTGATTGAGCTCGGCCTTGCGTACGGCTCGAAGTACGTGCGGATACAGGCCGTTTTTGTCGAGACTCTTCTGCCACAGCAGTCAGGATCGGGATTTGAGGATGAATGGACAACGTAGGAGGGCTTACTTCTATTAGTCCAGCCCCTGCGCACTCCAGGGAAGCACTTCAAACGCGGCACCCGATCTCTCAATGGAAGGAGGTGATCAACTCCGATGGTCGCTGACTGTCAGGAAGCGGGAATCTTGTCTCTCGTCTCTCGTAAAACGCACTCGTGGCTTCACCGATAAGAAAAGAAGCTGGGGACAGGCGGCGAGTCAGCCTGTGGAATGATACATGGCTGTTGGGTCGTATACTCCCGAATTGAGCACCGACGGTCATACGCGTGTTGACGGCTTCGGTGAAATCAGGTTGACGGGTAGAAGGGAATGCAGCCTACAGCGTCAACTGGCGCAAGGGAACTTAGGGAAGTCTCGAATCGTCCTGATCTTCCGATGAATTCTCCTCAGAGTCCTCTGTTCACTCTGCTTCTTACCGGGCGGCTTGCTTCACGGCGCTCCGAGATAGGTTGTTGGCGAAAGATTGGGTTGCAGATTACACGACGCGTACGGCTGTGTCATGATAAGGGGTACGTATCAAAAGAGTAGTATATTTCCTTGCCTCGGGGACGGGAGGACGGGGATAAGAGCACACGTTCCTCTGCAGAGAGAAAGATCACTGCGAATAGGGGTCAGCCTGTGTGAAGCCGCAGTGTGAGGGGGATGTATATGCCGATCATTGTACGTCTCTCATTCAGGAAGCCGATCCTGGGAATGAATAAGCGACGTACTTGAGAGTTGCACGAGTCGATTCCCGTTTCCCCTCCTACGCCAGACCTCATGGGGGGTGACCTAGCAATAGCCACCCCGAAAGCACGGGTCTTGAGGCCGTGCATACCGGTGACGGAGAGTAAACTTGACGCCGGCTTCTTGACCCTCGGTAATCCCATAGAGAGTTGGACCGGAGGGTTGAACTTGAAGAGGAGCCCAGTGGTGAAGCGGTAGATCCCATTTTTGCTCATCGATGTGTATATCCATGAAAACCATTTGTCGGGTAGACAATGGGTGAGCGGGCCAAGGAGCAGTTGATCGGACGGGGGTGGGGGGTTAAAGTAGCCAGGGAAGAACTGTGACGAGAGGGAGACAGTCAGCCAGAGATTGAAAGACGCCGAGGGGCATGAAGTCGAAGGACGGAAGTCCAAGCTTCAAGGATTTGGAGGAGGAGAGATTGGGAGAGTAGGAGATGAAGGTGCTCAAGGGAGATACATACCAGAAAGCGAACGCAGGTTGAAGATGTGCCTAGGGTGATCTGATCCCTAAGGCATTGGTTTGCAGAGCATCCCCTTCCAGTCTGTATCCTTCCCGCTTTGACATGGTCACTCGGTCTGATAGGCCGCCGTCGGCGTGAGCGTACTTGAGAGGACTGAAAGTGCGACTCTGCAGTGGAGAAGTCTTGCGAACTGAGCGGTCCATAGACTACTAGAGGAGGTCAGTTCAGACGTGAGACAGTCCGAGACAGTTCAACCGGACGCACCTGTTATGCGAGCCCCTCAAGGGAGCCAAGCTGGTATCGAATCATCCCACCCTGTTCCCCTGCTCACTCCCCAGTGGCTGCCTCATCCTATCGTCAGCCGTCCGCATCGCCGATGGATTGCGTGTCGAAGAGTAATGTGTCGAGGCCCGAGGGTGCGCCCGGCTTTGCTTCACGGGAGAGCCTCCAGACGCCGGGTGGCAAAGATTCTCGGTATCGTCAACGGATAATAGGATGAGCGGAGGGCGTAAGACGATGGGTACGATCAAGGTAGGGTTTGGATGCAAGAAGCAAGGTGTTGGTTCAGGTGCGGGATTCCTCCCCCGGCAATCAAAGTTGGGTTTGGCCCCGGCTCCGATCAACCCTCCCTCTTGGCCTCCCAGTTTGCTCTTAATCCTGCTGTCTCGAAAGAATATGCAGCACAGTCCTCTCTATTTCGAACCTGATATCGATCCGCATATCTAGCAAGCGTAACTCTCAGCCAGGGACACCTACGGGGCTAGTACTGTCTGCATCCCGAACGACTCGATGGTGGACTGGTGAGGCAAGATGTATAGTGGCACTCTAGTCTATCTCCACGCTCTTTGCTCTTGGACCTCGCCTCTCTACGCAAGTCGAACTGCGTGTGTTTCGTTTGACGAACTCGGATCCGTCTGGCTCTGTCACACCCTCAAACTTGCCTCAAACTCAACCCTGACTACCGAGGGCGCCGTTCAACTTGAGATACAGTCGAACCCGCTTTAAGTCATACTGGTGAAAAGTCATAGTCGCGGAAAAGTCATACTTTCTGGGGGCCACCAAGACGTTGGGCAGGGAAATTTGGTCAAAAAGTCATAGGTCACCAAGAAGTCATAAGTCATACCCTGATTTGCAAAAAGTCATAGCTAGGCGCCACTCCAAAGGCCATTTATGGGCGAATATCCAGTGTAATTAGCCAGGTTTTCAGGTGAGAATTGTTCAGAACGCCATGGATCTGAGTAAAATTCATACATTCCCTTGAACTAACCCTTTCGCATCATGATTTGGGAGTAAAGGGGTGCTTCTCACGCTCTGCGAGACCTCATCTCGCGATGTACCAACCCTCGTGAGCACAAGTACAAACTCATATAAAAGACGCAAGATTCATTTGAGCTCAAACAAGTCATACTTCCACATTTCTTTGAGGAAGTCGATTGCGAAGTTCACTAGTACAGTAGGGATGGGAATGACTTTCCTTTCTTGGAAACCTACGCAAAGTCATAACCTCCAAAAAGTCATAGATTTTGGCGTCCACCGAGGGGTATGACTTAAGACAGGTTCGACTGTAGATAGTACAGCCCGTTGTTTCGGTCCCTTGTGCTCTTTTCCTCGTCGTTCCGTTGCCACGTTCTGCCCTTCCGATATCTATAAAGGCATCGTGTGAATTGGTACTCAGCAAGGGTGCAACTTTGGATTTCCTTGCGATTTCTAACTGCGATCGGTAATCCTTGAATCTCGTTCCGCCCTCAGAGCCCAGATAAACGAGCTTGGGCTAAGCATATCTAGGGAAAGGTAAGTCCTGTAACAAGCGTTGCGTTCGACCGCTCCTGAGAGTTACCAACGAATTGGGAACGGAGAGCACGGTATATAGAGGGGATGACTGCACGACTTTCTCAGCTTTTCCTACCTCGCCAGCATCGCCACTCAGCAACATTCCAGACCCCGCATGGATCCATCATTATTTCCCGCAAGATTTTATGGGATACATGCAACTCCTTTCGAGCCCTACGGAATGCGATTGAAACAGGAATCGAAGTCAATGCGGTATACTGCCAGGCCGATCGTTCACCACGCGTCCCGAATCAAATCTGACGCTCGCTCAGCAAGGATATAAACCGCGGCCTGGGAATTCGCAGATGGTATGAAAGGCTGTCGGGAATGCTCAGCTAAGGAACTTCCATATAAGAGCGGTACTCACAAATACGGAGCCATCAACTACTCGAAGCCCAGTGGCCCCTTTCACTCGCAACTCCCCATCCACTACCCCTTCTCTTGAGGTTCTCGAAGCCATTTGGACGGTTCCGTGTGGGTGCACGAATGTAACGGCTGTATCACGAACAGCCTTCTCGAACTCTTCCTCTGACAACGTGTCGGGGTCTGGGCCGGCAATCCCTGTGATATATCCCTCCCATGCGGGCCCGGAGTACCACCTCTTCATAAGGCGAACACCCTCCTTGAGCGCTGCGAGGTCGAAAGGATGAGAGAGGAGGTTGAGGTCGATGATAGGATCGTCGAACGGGTTGTTCGATCGAAGCTTCAGGCTCCCACCTATCTAGTCGTTCAGCGATGTCAGTCGCGTACATGTCAAGCGGGACGGACGAGAACAGGGCGTCATGAGCCCGAATATTTGGCCTCCTAAGCTTTGATTTCCTACAGGCTGGAAGGAGAGTCAGAGACTGCGCACTTTCAAAGGTAAACTCTTACCAAGAGACCAGCTTGCAAATGCGGGGTTCGAGGTCCAGTGGAAGGGTCCTCGTACTTTTGAAAGAGAGCCGAGTTTGCAGGTAGTCTTGCGAACAAGAACTGATGTCCAGCGCGCTGAGTAAGAGGCCCTGTCCTATTCTTTGTCCACATCTCCCAGGCAACGTCCTGGGGGATACTAAAAGTAATATGTATATCGGTGAGGTGGTGGAGACGGCGGATCGCTTACGAAGTGGTGTTGTGGGGAACTGTTCGCCATGTCATCGGAACGGCTACATGCTCCATCAGGTTACGCCCAACATCTGGTGCGTCTAGCAAAGACGGGATGCCAAGGGCTGTCAATTCAGTCTTGTTACCTACCCCAGAGTTGAGGAGAATATGGGCTGAACCGACGACGCCCCCGGATAGAATGAGCTCCTTCCTAGCAGTGATTGTGATCCTTTCACCTGCTCAACGTTAATGAGGTGAAGCCACAGTGGTGGCAAACACGACTGACCGCCCGCCCGAGGAGTGATCTCCAGGGTCCTTATATCCGGCCGTAAACCGATTCGAGAGGTTGCGCGAACACGTGTGATGTACGTGTTCAGGAGGATGGTCAAATTCGGTCTCTGCCGGACTTGTGCTGGAAGATACGCAGTTGCCGCACTACTGCGTTCGCCATTTCCAATGGTGGACTGCACAAAGCCTAGATTACAAACGTTCGGTGAGGCTTGTTATGGCCGAACACGTGTGGGTCGAGACGTACCGAGACCGATGGGCGAACCAGAGTTTAGATCCTTCACAAACGGGAACTCGGGCTGCAGCTCGGTGTTCTTTAAAGCACGCTCGTCGGCCTCATCGGGGCCGCTCCATGGAAGAGAGGTCATGACCTTGCCGTCATAGCCATGTACTCTTGGGTCATATTGCCCCGTAGCGTTGCGCCCTCCTGCGGGTGCGGTCCAACGTTCGCTCTGGAAAGTGGTCAGAAAGGCTTCAGGAGCATGTGCCGAGGTGATTCATGAATAAAAACAACGTACCCTTAAGATATAGGGNCNCNNCNNTNCCNNNCTCCACTNGNCNNTCGCCTGTAACGCGACCCCAATTGTCGTAATCGTCGGCAGAGCCCCTTGTGTAGATCATGGCGTCTGAGGGGAGTTCAGTCATTCATACCGGCGCAGAGATGAGCAATAAGAGATTCACGTACTGACGGAACTGCTTCCTCCCAACACATGGCCACGGGAAACCGGCAGAGTGCGTCCGTTAAGCCCAGGCATAGGTTCCGAGGTGAAGTTCCACCTAACATGCCCCACGGGAGTGTACGCAGGAACAGTGATGTTTAAAATGCCTGTGTTGCTGTAAATGAGCGCGGAGGTGAGTTTCGTTCCAAGCAAACCGATTACCATATCGGATCGGCGGACGTACTCGGGACCAGCTTCCACGACCAAGACTTCAAACTGTTTGCTTTCTGAGAGACGGCTCGCCAGGACGCAACCAGCGGTTCCACCTGCAATAATCGGGCCGTTTGAGTCAGCACTGTATTGATAGAGAGCAAGCGTTCCTCTATTGAAATGATTACTCACCCCCAGCGACAATGAAATCAAATTCTGGAAGTGTAGCGGGAAGGTCATCAATGCCATGGTACACCTTTCCGAATACAGGCACAGAGGTTACGATACACGAAGCCACAAGGAAGGGGACTCTCCACATGATGACAATGAGGAAAATCCGAGCAGTTAGCACTTTATATCGCTCTACTTATCTGAGCCTGATGCGACACACACGGCAATGCTCGGTGACTAGCGCGGGTATAATGCGCTCCCTGGACGATGGAAGGGCCAGTAGAATCCTGCATCGGGGCATTTGACCCCCACACACATGGCCCCACGAGCCTCATGACCGATGCTCTATCGGCCTGAAACTGTGTGCACCACCTCTGTGGGAGAGTAAAGTAACGGCCGCTACAGTGAGGCCGCCGGAGCAACGAGGGATTGCATCATTCAAGTTGTTCCCAGAGCAGGAGCGGGCTATAGGATTCAGAAATGTGATGAGAAGAATGAAAGTTCTTCAATGGACACAGGTGGTCGTGGGTGCCTTAGGAAGTACGGGGTTCAGTGAACGTACTGGATNNGTGCAGATTCCACAATGATCGCCAAGAGACGAGCGTGTGCAAGGCATCCACCATGAACGTGAACCAGTCGAACCACTTCGTAACGAAGAAAATCCAAGTTTCCCCGCTGCTGACACCAGATAGAAACGCACCGATCGCTCCGGAATACGAAATCGCGTCAAATTCGGCAAGACTATCGTGCTGGCGCTCACNATGACCCGTGAACCGCTCGAGCGTTGATACTCATTGTCGGTTTCGCGACGATGCGGCAGGATTGGCATGGGCGAAGTCCACTAGCGCCGCTGGGAGTTTCAACCAGCCGCGATGACAAGGCCGCCGCCAGTGGTACCACTGATACTTAGACCCAAGGTGAAGTAAGTTGGACGCTTCATTAGGCGTAGGAAGGTTGACGTACTAAACTTGCAGGGATTGCCATCCCTGAACAGAAGATGGGCTAGACGCTACCAATCTCAGCGGATGGGCGACCTGGGAAGGTGACAGTCCGATGCATAATCAAAGATCGAAGTTAATGACCCGCTCATTCCCTTTCTCCATATCATGTGTTTCTTTGACCCATGTAAGCCGTAGTCTGGGTCGTGCAATACCAATTGAATCGTTTGACTCCCGATGCTGCTGCGTCAAGCTGTTACATCAGCTTTCAATAAGAAGAATGGTACGCGATATGTCCATTTCAGCCATTTACTTATTCCGAGCCCTTGTGCGACAAGTAACCTAGAAGTTAGAAGGTATCAGCTAGCGAGATAAAAAACGACGGTAACGATCGCACCTGTGAGAGGTCTCCGGGCAGAGTCAACCCTCTCACTCTAATTATTCACGCCAGTTATTCACGCCAGAGCGCGGCTAATAGACGGACGTCCTGAACCTTTGAGACCTGCGCTACCGATAACCAACCGCAAGAGAAGGGTCGCACTTCCGGGTGACGGAGCGATCGCTGGCGTCGTTAATTTGGATACTCTGCTAACGTGCCTCTTCGTAGATCGAAGCTGTTCGTTCGCCGGTCTTCAGACATTTCGCATGAGGCAAGATTGTGAGGACGGCAGGCTATTGAGTGAATTGAAAACTGGACAGGACACGATGAAGGTTCAGGAGAAGGTCGAACATGATGGCAACTTTACTGGTGGCGGCACTGGTCATGGGGTTAGGGCTTGTGGGGAGCCGGCCCGGCCGGGCATCTGATCCTGACTGTGACGTCACGAGCAATCGGCAGTGCTGGTTCTTAGCGCGTCAGCTCATCTCGTACCACGACTGCGCTTCTTCTGGGTGGAAATAGGCGGTGAGCAACTTTATGCGAGAACGCGCGTCTTTTCAGATGATTTAGCCTTCCCCCTGTCTTTTGGGCCTCTCTTGCTCTTTCGGATCTAACGTGCCCATTTTCAGAGACTATGTCACTCCCATGATTGCACAGTTCAGATATCCCATGCTCTTGCAGTTCGGTCCGATATGGAAGGCTTCTCGTGAGCCGATTTATGGATGTGGTGAAGCACGAACGTCTCAACCCGCCTCTCTGGTAGGTATCGGGCCAGAAGCCTTACCCAGGGTCAGCTTCGATACTATGATACAATACAGCATCTTTCCATAACGGCCCCCATTTGGTTCCACTGCAACACATATCCTCAATGACGAAGATACGGTTAGCTCTGTAGGGATACGGACGGTCAAGAGGGGTAGAGCTGCCTGCACCGCCGAAGACGGTAGGGTTCGCGTTTTCGAGCAATGTGCGTATGCGATGTTCGGAGATTAATCCCCCTCATCTCGTCAATCGCTCATCTCCTTGTAAGGTCACTTACCCTCCTCTGTTATTTACAAGCTGCACTTCTCCCACCGTTACACGTTCCGATCACTTGCTCCGTGTACTGTGCCTGGATTCGAGTTCCATACGATCAACACTCTCGGGCTTAACGCTCAAGTGGTGTCGAGATCGTTTTTACATCATTCGCTGCTCGTCCTCAGTCAGAATTACCTTCGGTTTACAGCTTCCGAGGAGCCTCGCTGCGTTCCCAGTCTAGGGCTTGAAGTACTCTTCTGCGGGAGCCAACTGCTTTGAGATTTAACCCTTTGAAGTCCTTTGACTTCCAGCGTCGGCTCGTTGTGAGTCTGGAACTGTGTAGCGGGCCACGCGGGGTAGCTTAGATTAATCTAACTAAAACGATAGATCTCTGATACTTCACGGCGGCTTCATGCCCTGGCTTCTCAGTTTCCTCTCGATATCAAGGGAACCAAGGGGCTGACTGTACTACGTTGCATTTGTCAGGAGCTTCAACATGGCTACGCTTCTGGATTAGCACTAGAAAGGTAGGAAATTGCAGGTATCCTTGTACCGTATCTTGGCAGCTGCATGGACGCATAACAACTTGTGCCTGCATCTCGTAAATGAGAATAGCTTCGATGCTGCGCAAATGTGCCTCTTCGCCCCTTGAGCGAGGAGCGCGTGAAGTTCGAAAACGATTCGAATCACTTTCTTCCTGACGACAGAAAGGCCGAACAGCTTGGGCTCCACACAATCGTGATTCTAGCGTTGCCGACGGTCGGTGGCTGGTAGTTCGTAGCATCCTTCCATTGTGCCTTACTAAAGCCTACACTCCTTACAGAGTGTATTCGAGTAAGCATCTGCGGGGAATCGAAGGTGGGTCAACATATCATGACTACATCAATGAGACTCATTTACCACTTCCACTTAGTCCCTCGATGCTCGCCTCGCGTTCTGCGGCATTTCAGTTCTCCCTCGCCCACCATACCCTTCTATAGAGACAAAGCGTGTGTACCTCTCGTGACTTCGTGACATCTCAGTGAGACCTATTTACTACTTTCAACAGAGAATTGTTAGCCCTTGCCTCCTGGCGGCCCTCGGCCCTTGATATACACATAGATGACCGTAGTCGGAAGCACGGTATCAGGTTACCGAACATGAATTTATCGTCGCCCTATACCGTGCCAACAATGCGCGCCCGAGTATCGAGGGGAGTTTTGTGCGGTCATAATTGCGCTACCTAACCCGCAACGACAATGGTCGATTACTTACATGGTCACCTATTATTCTTGACGTCGACCTTGGAGTCCTCTCACAATCCCGAGGCCGAAGGAACTCCGCAAGGTTCTGTTCTTGCAAAGCCCTGGCCTCCTAAACACAGATCCGGCGTGTGTCAATCGCAGGCTTGTACAGGTAAGTCCGCCTTCAATTCCAGAGCTCCAAGAGTATGCGCCTTCACGCCTTGAAACTGAAGCGGACGCGTTCAACGGACGATGGGTACATACTACAGATTATTACTACAACATCAAAACATCAAAACATGGGCAATTCCGCAGATCAGATGTTCTTAAGCGACGCTCCTTGGCCCGGGAGGCTTGACGATGGTACCAGGAATTGGACTCGGGGTTGTAGTCGCCGTGATTACGGGACCAGCGCTTTTAGATGAGTGAGTGATGCTCGCTCCGCTTAGCGCTCGATCTTGTGCCACTCACGTCCAGACAATAGTCGAGGTGATATCGACCATGAAGGGTGCTTCCCTGACGAGGGTATGGATGACCTTCTTTGCTGTGAAAACGTCGCCTTCCTTGATAGTGCGTGTAGCAGCGGCAGAGACTTGAATCTGGGCATGCCGAGAAACGGGTGAGGCACGCTGTCTTTCGAGAATAAATGAGCAAACCTTGACTGAGGCGAGGATCGCGAGCGCAAGGAAGGCAGTGGATATGAGCTGCATGATGATGTTGGGAGGTGGTGATAGGAAAGAACTTGGAAATCGCTCTAGACGTGCCCGCGGTATATATCAGGGAACCCATTTGCCTCATTACGAATCGCATTTCAAATTGGGTATCAGCTCCGAATGCATCCCCTGGGACCTGAACCCACAAAATGAATGGCCTTTCCCACCTCATGAAGTTCAATTAATCTGAGAATTGAGAGGGTAAGATCTCTCTCTGTCCGGATTCGGTAGAGTGAGTCGTAAAGAGATGGATCCCTTGTTTCCATTTGAGCTGGCTTTAACCCGCCCGCCGTCGCCTGCGCTTTGATGTATTCCCTGACAAGGAATTCGGTTGGCAGTTCTTGTGCATATTTCCTCTTCTGTTCGCTCGTAGCATCATGGCAAAGTAAAACCCCATTCGCGAGACAAATGAACGGCAGAGCGGCGGTACCGCATGATTTGTATCTCAATTACGAACCTCGTTCACTCCTTAAAAGCCACGTCTACGAGGCATGTATCGCCAAACTGCCACACTCTGAGCCAACGCATACTCACCATGCTCAGAACGCTCGTACTCGCGAAACTACTTGATCTCTGTCTTGCAGCCATCGGACCAACTGCCTCTCTGTTTGCAGGGAATACTGTCATTGCACCTGACGGCTTCAATCGTTCTGCTGTTCTCGTCGGCGCAAGCACCGACACCCTCTCTTTTCCTGGACCAGTAATCCAAGGAAATAAGGTAAGGGCTGCTCCACTTCCATCATCGCAACAGGTTTTGACAAAATATATAGGGGACCACATTCAGTCTCAATGTTGTCGATGGTTTGACCGACACGACTATGGAACGAGTTACTAGTATCGTGAGTTATAGACACTTCCCGGACATTGAACGCACTATTCTAACTCAGAGTTTCCCGATAGCACTGGCACGGCTTTTTCCAGAGTGGAAGTGCCTGGGCAGATGGCCCAACAGGGGTGACCCAGTGCCCAATCATTCCTGGAAACTCGTTCCTATACGAGTTCGCTGCTGCGGACCAAGCAGGCACATTCTGGTATCATTCGCATTTCTGTAAGAACGTTTGAGTCGTTCTTACGTACGTCGGTGGACTTACCATGAGAATGATTTACAGCTTCTCAATATTGTGACGGGCTTCGCGGGGCCATGGTTGTTTATGACCCGAACGATCCTCACCTTAGCTTGTGAGTCTTCGGCTTTCATTTGGAGATTGATCAAAGCTCACATAGATTAGATATGACGTCGACAACGAGGACACAGTTATCACTCTCGCTGATTGGTACCACGTCCCTGCTCCTTCCGCTGGGCTTGTCCCAACCCCCCGATGCGACGCTGATCAACGGGCTTGGTCGCTTTCCCGGCGGTCCCGTCGCTCCCTTGGCTGTAATCATGGTCAACCCCGGCTCGCGCTATCGGTTCCGCCTGGTGTCAATTTCATGCGACCCGAACTTCACTTTCTCCATCGATGGCCACACGATGGTGAGTCGTTTGTCTAGGGACTTAGAGAGGGTTACTCACTTCGTTGTTAGACCATCATTGAGGCGGATGGCATCAGCACTGAGCCTCTTACGGTCGACAGCATCCAGATCTTCGCTGGCCAACGATACTCGTTTGTCCTACAAGCCAACCAGCCTGTCGACAACTACTGGATCCGCGCTAATCCCAACGTCGGTATGAGCGGTTTCGACGGAGGACTGAACTCGGCGATATTGCGATACGTAGGAGCAACTGTTGAGGATCCCGCCACGACGCAGGACCCTAACAGCGACCCTTTACTCGAAACCAACCTTCACCCACTCGCTGATCCTGCTGCTCCCGGAGACCCGACGCCCGGGGGAGCTGATGTCAACATCAACCTTGCAGTAGCTTTCGACTTCAATGCGCTCCTTTTCCAGGTGAACGGTGTCGCGTTCGACGAGCCAACTGTTCCTGTGCTGCTGCAGATCCTGAGTGGTGCCAACGCTGCGCAAGACCTTCTCCCTGCCGGCTCCATCTACGAACTCCCTCTCAATAGCGTCGTGGAGTTGTCCATTCCGGGAGGCACGACTGCTAGCCCAGTACGTACAGATCTCCTTGATTCTGCGTCGCAATTTGTAGTACTCACGTGTATTCTCCGTTTGCAGCACCCGATGCACCTGCACGGCCATGCATTCAGTGTCGTTCGAAGTGCGGGTAGCGATACCTACAACTTCGTTAATCCAGTACGACGCGATGTGGTTAACACTGGCCCTCTTACTACCGACAACGTTACCATCCGGTTTACGACAGACAACTCTGGCCCCTGGATCATGCATTGTCATATCGACTGGCATCTCGTTGCGTATGTCTTCTCCAAAATACCAGCTGTACTCGAGGTGATACTAATCCATCATCCTTTCATCCAGAGGTCTTTCGGTCGTCTTCGCTGAGGGTATCTCCGACGTTGCTAGCACTGACCCTCCTAGTAAGTCCCCGACGTGTCCGAGTGGAACGACTAGCTGACGACGGTACTAGCACCATGGGATCAGCTTTGTCCAGCTTTCGACGATTTCGAGGACTCACAGCGATAAGTGAACACTGGATCCTAGTAATCAGCGCGATGGTTGTGCGGTTGTTCGGAAGGCTATGATGAAAGTTGAAACGTCGAAGTGGCCGAAGCCTAATATCATACTCGATATCTTGCAAGCGATATAAGTGTATTTAACAAGTATTTATAAGAACCAAACGCTTAGTCGTGCGAGGGTGAACGGTAGGAGACTCACGAAGCCCAAACAGAGAGGGTGAGTGAGTACGGAAAGGGGGACAACGAGCAATCCGTTGTGACGGCCCTGCTCGTGAATGTACTAGCAGCCACGCCTCCTTCCATTTGGTACCTTCACGGGTGGTTTACAAGTGATGGTGGCTCCGCTAAACGTATTACCGAAGGTGAATTAGATTTCGCTCGGCTCGTAAACGCAAAGGGTGGGACGCACATACTGTCTTCAGAGACTGAATGGTTCGTCGTTCAGGTGCGGCATGGCAACATACGTGAGTCGCTTTGGTAGGCGGCAGCTATTGCGTTCGAGGAGCTTCTGCCAAGGCTTACAATCCGGTTTAGTCCGAGTCGCCACCCCATCGCAAGAGACTGGACCCGGGTCCTGACTTGGGTTACACTGCTTTCAATTCCAATGTGCAGAGGAAGGGGTCAAACCATACGAAGGCGTAAGGACCACCCGGATGTATCGCAGTTCTTCAGATCGAAGCCGGTTTTCAAGGTAGCACCATAGATACCAGGGCAGTAAGCGGCTTGGGATGGATCGCCGACCTGGCGGAACCCAAAGCGTGAGGGTTTTTTTGAGGACGGTGCGTGAAAACGGGAGGTGGTCGAGAGGCATAAACCGCTGGACCAGGGTTGTAGAAGTGCCGGAAGGCGCCGATGCGCGATAGTTAATGGCAAAAGAAATCGGGGTGACGTCGGTAGCGTTTGGGGGCCAGGCATCGACAACCAACTTGGTCTCGTGGGGTGGTTCTACATGCGGGGTCAGAGTTGAGGTATGCGTGAAGAGGGTATCTTATGAAAATGAACGGCAAGAAGTGGAATGGGCGCTCGCCTATGGAACGGATGAGGGAGTCGATGCACGCCCAATGGTGAGAACTGGGCGCCATGTGAGCTCCTCAAACCGGTGGAAAACCTGAGCCAGGAAGAGGAAGGGAATAACGAGAGACACTAAAGGAAAGGGAACGATGGCACGTCTGACACACCTTAAGTTCCAATACCCGCGCATATCCACTCGCGACGCGATTCACCCGACCGATGACATGCAGCCTTTCAATCTTGATTTCCAGCCGCGACCTGCACCGGTTCTACCAGTACACCAGACGTAGCCGCAATTATCTGGCGGAAATAGCGGCTGCAGGTCGCGGGAGAGAACAGCAAGCAGAGATTCACGCCTTCATTCCGCATACAAAACGAGTGAGCTTGACCAGACGCGTACGAACGTAGCAGGCAGCTGAGATGGAGGTTAGACCCCGGTGAAGGCGCCCCGGAATCATTTGGTCAGCATGACCTCGCTTTACCAAGCCCGCTGATGGCAAACATGAAACGGCATCACGGAAGGCGCTGGACCAAGACAGCATGACTGCGTGGCTTTGCAACTTTTCACCATCTTCGAGCCTGTAGCTGCCAGACTGACAAGGAGCTCTCTGTCTAGGCACTGGCGCATCATTACAACTCGGAAGGGAGCGGCCACGGATGCTGGATATGATACTCTGACGGGTTCGCTACCCCTTCTTAGTAGGCCATAATTGGCGTCGTTGGTATAGTGGAAAACGCTCAGCTAGGCAGCACGCCTCATGCTCTGCCCTGGAAGCGTCAGCTCTGTGAAACTTCCGAAGCCCTTCGTCTCAAGATATTCCTTCGGGTGGAACAGGATCGGGGAATCTATAGTTTGCTTGGTTAGATGACTTGGAGGTATGCCTTTTTTCGAATCAAGATTGCTTCGTTTCCTCCTCGCCGAAGTCCGAGGGCACACCTCCCGATCCACTTTCCAATTGAGCCACCCTCTGACTAACCCTACGCACCTCCCTCAGGTTCCTATCGCTTCTACCTCACATGGCGAGAACCGTTCTCAAGCGTATGGAGAATGATCGCCGGGAGTGCTCTTCTCTGCGTCTCTTGCCGTATTCTGCCCCACTTCGCCGCTGGATTCTGGACAGTTATCGAAACCAGTTGGCTTGCATAGTACACTGGATACTGGAGTAGGCTATCTCGTCGAAGCCTACACCCCCGCGTGTCATACATGCGGCAATGGTGTGAAGCCGCGGTGTGTGCTCAATCAGTCAGAGCGTCCTTCGCACTTTGTTGTCGCGCTCATTCGTCTATACGATTCACTTGTCTTATACAGCGCATGTCTACCGAGCGTTGCCATTACCCTCCCAGGTC
The DNA here is from genome assembly GCA_027627275.1 of Coprinellus aureogranulatus. NCBI lineage: Eukaryota > Fungi > Basidiomycota > Agaricomycetes > Agaricales > Psathyrellaceae > Coprinellus > Coprinellus aureogranulatus. Next base: position 21,544 of record JANDKE010000472.1, read on the forward strand.
ACCTCGCCCCGTGGCACTGATAGATCCGAAACGAGAGCTGCATCCCGAATGTTCAAAGTGGTCCGCCCTAGGATACTCCGTTCCCATCTTGTGGCATCGCCGATGAGAATCTCAAAACTTCCTTCAGCACGCAGCTTCCCTTTGTCGGTATGTTGATTCTTTACTCCGACATGATATATGTGAAACCGCTCACATCGTGACCGAAGATACCCAGCTAATGGAATAAGCGCTCATACCCCGGTCCATATATCTATCGAAAGACCAGCCCTCCACGGCGTGGATCAGTAAGGTGCCGTCCACCGTCCACGGTGGGTCAGACGACAGGGTCTCTTTAGCGGCGGTGTTTGGTGCAAGGCTGCGTACTGACCGCACTGCTTGCATCAAGACAGCGCGCATGGTTCAAGATCACGTCCATGATCGAAAATACAGCAAGCCGGTCCATTGATACTCGAAATGGCTAGGGTCGCTCCCGTCCATGTATCAAATAGCTGTGGTCAATGAAGCGCTTCTTCTTTATGCCGAGAACAGCCCAGAAGGTGTGTTCAGCGCGTGTTAGACTTGCTGCTCAGCATTGTGCATATAAGTCGGTGTTACCGCCTCATGAACTGCCTAACAATTGTCTCCCTCGTTTCCTACTGAGTCCAATCACCGTACGTACCTGCCTCCCCTGATTGGTGAATGACCCTGACGTTCAGATTCAGAACGGTGTTTCCACTAGTGCTAAAAATGGGGTGAGCGATACGAGATGCTGGTTGTTGTCCCTTTCACTCGTGTTCAACCACCGAACGGATACAGGCTACTCTCGCGCGTTGCACTTACGGTCGTAGGCATGATCGTCATTGGCATTGTCGTCCGAGAGGTCATGGCACATATCTCTGGTCGACGCATCGATAACACTATCCTGGAGACAACACTTCTCATGGTCGAATTTGCGAGAGTCTCGATCGCTCAATTTGAAGAGACGGGTGGTCTCGAAGACTTGAATAAGGCCGTCGTGATACTCCAGAACGTCGTCAAAGGTCTTCTTGACGAAGGGGATCCCTACTTGCCCACTACGCTGTTGATCTTGGGGAAATCACTACGTCTTCGCTTCGAGAGCACCGGAAATCTCTCCGACATCTCAGAAGCAGTTTCAGCATACGAGGGGGCGCTCAGCCTTGTTGCGGACGGTCAAGAAGGTCTTGCGGCGCTATTGGACAGCCTTTCATCTTGCCTTGTGTCCCGTTACGAACGAGGACAGGACCTTGCCGACCTTGCTGGCGCCATATCCACGCAAAGAAAGGCAGTGGATAAGAGTTCCGAAGCTGACGAAGAGTTAACAAGACGTCTCCTAGCCCTGGGCAACTCACTGTTGCTTCGCTTTGAACGCACCAGCACGCCATCGGACATTGCGGAAGCCATCTCTGCCCATACCCGAGCGGTGAGCTTGACGCTAGAGAGGCACGGCGATGTTTCTCGGACCCTGAGCAACCTCATCTCCTCGATGCGCTGCCAGTTCGACATGAACGGAGATGTGTCAGGAATGGAGGAGGCAGTCTCCACAGTCAGAAGGGCAGTGGAACTAATTCCCGAAGGCGATTCAGTACTGCCGAGCTGGCTATGGGACTGCATGGATTTTCCTTCCCGCCCAGCCATTTTCGATGACTTGAATGCCACCTCAGGGGAGTCAACTGGGCCGCCTGATGTGATAGATTCAAAGCACACGGAAGATCCATCCCAGCTGCCGGGCCTGGCTATTGCATGGGCACAACGATTTCAGGAAACCCATGATCCATCGGATATTGCCCATGCTATATCGTTGCAGCAGAAGGCGATCGCGCTCACTTCTAGGGACAATGAGGAAGTTCTTGGGTTGCTCTCTAACCTTGGGTCATTTTTTCACCTGCGCTTCGAACATAACGCCGACATTTCCGATATTGACATGGCCATACGCTCGCAGCAAGAAGCGATGCAGCTCGCTCCTGTTGGTCATACTTCGCTTCCCCACATACTCACAAGCCTGGGTAATTCATTCGGATCTCGCTTCGAGCGAACAGGGGATAGGTCGGACTTATATGAAGGGGTGGCAGAAGGGGAAAAGGCGGTGGAACTCACCGATGATGGCGACCCCGCTCTTCCCTCACGTCTCCACAACCTTGCAATCGCTTTCAAAAATCGATACGAACACGAAGGGGTGCCTTTGGATAACGATAGAGCCATCGAGTACTTCGGAAGGGCGATTATGCTCTCCCCTGAAGGAGATTCGGGGATACCCACATTCCTCACCGCTCTTGGATCCTCCCTGCAGGCTCGATTTGAACGCATCGGAGACTTTTCAGATATCTCCGAAGCCATCTTGGTCTCAGAAAGAGCTGTCAACCTCACTCCCAAGGTCCATCCCACGCGGTCTCAAAGACTAAGCAACCTGGGTAATTCACTCCTTCGACGATTTGAGCGAGCTGGAGACATCAACGATATACGGCGCGCTGTCGAAGTTCATCGGGAAGCGGTAGAACTGTCACCAAACAACCACTCTACAACACCATCCCTCTTGAATAACCTTGCGCTATCGCTCCAGAATCTCTTCGAACGGACTTGCAATATTGAGGACCTTACCACTGCGATCTCAAATTTTGAGCGAGCAGTCAACCTCACTACAAGCGATCATCCCGCACTGCCATCCAGGCTCAAGAACCTCGGGAATGCACTCACCCTCCGCTTCGAGCATGCCGGTGACCTTCAGGACCTTGCGCGATCGATATCTGCTCAGCGTAGGGCGGTACGTATAACACCGGAAGACCATGCAAGCCTCCCATCGCATCTTGGTAGTCTCGCGATTTCCCTGGGTATCCGGTTCCGTCGCACGGGGGATCTCGCCGACATCGCAGATGCCATTTCCGTACAGCGGAAGGCAATTCAGCTGACTCCGGAGGGTCACATTGAGCTGGCGACAAGGCTCAGTAACCTTGCGAATCTCTTCCAACTCCCAGTTTGCAAGGTCTGGGGACCTCCTTGACATTTCTGAGGCCATTACCTCGCAGCAGAGAGCTGTAACCTCGACTCCAGAAGGGCACGCATTTCTGGGTCACCTACTCAATAATCTCGGGAACTCGTTCCAGGCCCGTTTTGACCATACCAGGGATATTACCGATATCTCTCAGGCAATCTCTCTGATTCAGAGGGCCGTGGAAATGACACCCCCGGGGTCATGTGACCTCCCCTGGAATGC
>JANDKE010000473.1:0-24723 GCA_027627275.1 Coprinellus aureogranulatus
ACCAGCCTCTGGCACCTTGGCCGGACAACTCTTTGAGGAGTTCCTCGACCATCTACGTTTTCAAGATGGACTCCCATTGTCTCTTGCGTGAAGAAGGGTGGGCCCTATGTCAGGTGCGGTCCAGAGCGTCCTTCACAGCTCCTTCGTTTCTGCGTGAACTCTGGCAATCTCGTTGTTCGTGCACTGATATTCATCTTGTTTCTTCCGCCATCTGGATGGATGGTGCATTACTCTTTCCTGCCGTTGTCTTTGGTCGACCCCGCGTTATGGTGCCCTTCGTTGTTGCCCTATCCCTCCCTATATCAGACCTTTACTACTTGAGCATCCGCCGACACTCTTCTCTCATTCTGTGCCTATCTGCACTACATCTACCCAAGTTCACTTATGCGTCGATTTCGTATTGCACTCTTAAATCTGTTTCTGTGACTTCATTTTACGCGTTTTACGGATACCGTTCGTCTGCAATTTCCATGTTTGCGAAGTGCATTGGTGTATCTGACGAAGTCAGTTCGTATACGGTCGGACTCGTAATGAGTCGCGCAACGCGTTGGCAACTACACGAGTACATGAGGATGGGACGCATTCACTTCGGAGTTTGAAGGAAGATTTTCCGCCAGCTCCATATTTAAAGCATCGCATCGGCGGAGGTTTGGGCTTGCATAAAACGTTCATGGAAAACACCTCTGGTGAGACACCGCACCTCTACCTTGTCATATGAAGCGCTCACATGGATATCAAGGTGTTGGCTTTGTGCAGGCTGGTGTCACAGCAGATTACGAGGCTCAGTCGTCCCCAGCAATTGGGAGCATGCGCGGAGAACCTTCGATAACGTCCTCCCTGTCTGCATCCCTCTTTGTAGCAGAGCAAGATGGGGAAGGCCATGGCTGGTGTATGTTTCCCGAGAACATGAATTTACTTCGGGATCCTTCAGGCCTCGGTACAAGCCCCGTTATTGAAGAGCTCGCCTCCCCCTCTCTGCTCAATGAGCAGTGCCGAACGAATTCGCCCGCCGTTTTGAACGGATTATTCTTACCTCAAGTCACTATTCTGGCTCCCGCTCTGCTGGTCAACCACACAGTGCTGTTCAGTGGAGACCAAGGCCCGTTCGACTTCGTTGACTCACCATCATGGACGCTCCCGGATGCTGCTCCTGGGAGCATCCTCAAGCCATTTTCCTGGGCCATTCCTACTGACGGTACGGCTCCAGTTCTCTCCGTTTTTCCCCTTTACGACCAGATTTTACCGTACACGCCAGACCCTCTTTCTAACTTGTGGTCAGTACACTCTCCGCCTTCGAGGCAAGGTTTCTGATAACTGTAAATCCCTGTATGACTCGTGTTATGTCTATGAACACCTGTAGCTATAATTGTGTACTTGTATAGGCCCTGCCATACCGAATTATCTTGTTACCTTGCACCGGGAGATCAAAGCAGCTTTGAGGGTGGCGCGGGTTCTAAGCCATTGACCAGTGGCAATTGCATCCCTGGTAGATCCGAGTAGGCTCCTCAAAAGAATTGTTGTAAACAGATAACGGCGGCCGACTATCTATGCCTGCCAGTGTTAACGTCCAAGGAAGCTCTTCACAGGTCAGTCCGCCCTGACGGGCCACCAACCAAGGGACAGATTGCCTTCTCCTTTAAGGTTAAACCCCTTCTAAATGTGGATAGAGTTGCGATCGTCCAGTGAGCCAGTTCGCGTGACATTGCGAGCCCTAACGCCCCAGAACAATTTACCCGGGTCCCATCCGAAGCAAGCGCGGGGAAAACAGAGAATGCCATACTCGCCGTAGTCACAAGATACGGTCGCTATTGCTTTCCTATGCGCTTATCTTAGGTTCTCCGTCGCAAATTCTCCCATCATCACTCCCAGCGGGTAGCTATTCTACGTAAGTCTCATACCAACCACTACCACAGCGTACACTCTCTTTGACTACATCTGCTTTCAGTGCGGCCTTCCAGTGGTGAGGGGCGGATCCAGAAAGCTGTCTGGCCTGCAGGGAGCCCAGTTGAGGCTGTTGTCGCCAAAGACGGATCAGGGTTGAGCTTGACTTCCTTTCGACGCCTGCTGACCTCTTTCATATTACCCGTTATCTTGTCGTATCACAGTTGACAGCAGCATATAATCAAGGAATATTTACTTGTAGCGATCCGATTCGCAGGACCTTGCCGCCTCCTCACGTGTATTCCACTCTAGCCTGAGACCGTCATGTTACTATCTGTCAAAGCGGGGCCTTTGGTGGCGGCGCAATTGAAATAGCTGCCACTTATTTTTTCTGCAACGTCCAACCGGGGGTTGGTTATATACGGCACTACGCCACTTCATCCCCAATAACGTTTCGGGTTGCAGCAGTTCCAGCACCAACGCAACCCTGTCGGCCTTGTAGAATACTGCGCGACAATGCCACCAGTCGAAGCAGGTATACCGGTGGGTGGTTCTGGCAAAGAAGAGCAAGATCTGATGTGGATTGGTGGTACGTGCCCATGCCCTGAGCTCAACCATGTGAAGGCCCCACTCCGAAAGGACAAAATTTGACGTCTGTATTCCAGCAGCGTGTGCAACCTCAATTATCTACCATCATAGCCTCACCCTTGCAGATGAGGTATAGCCCACCGTCTGCGTAGAGTATGGTACGCTGATATGTCTGACCCTCCAGGTTACCCATGTCTGGTTGTAAGCCCACATATCCTCATTAGCCACAGAACGCCTCTCTGACATCTCATCCAGGAACAGGCGTTTTGGCATCGCAACTCTGGCTTTTTTTATGAATCGTTACGGTGTTGCGGCTGTAGTTCTGTACGCTTTCTTGCAACGTCTGGAGGCAAAGTGCTGAACCCAAGATCTCCTTCCGCGTCAGGTCCAACTGCTTCTCCGCTGGTCAACTCCCTGAAGATCACAATCTCGACGTATGTTCCCATCCCTTCCGTCTTAGTCCCAGTCCAAGTACATTAACTCACCAGCGCTTTGTAGTTGTTCGTGGCACTGAGATCTTTCCTACCCACCAAGAAGTTGCTCACGCCTTCGTATTTGACTGCAGTTGCCTGTCCCGTGTCAGCTGGTTAATGTCGTACGCATACTTCTCCTTTCTACACGCCTGGTGAGAAGCATCTGCTAACTTCCCTATTAAAGGGGATTTGTTGCGTCCAATTTGATTGTACAAGGTCGCCGTAGCATGCGTACCCTTTACGAATTCCTACCTTACTAACTTGGGCTGCAGGTTTGCTAGTGTTGAGGGTACAGGCTGCATGTGGGTCTAACAGAGCTCTATTACGATGGCACTCACCTTCACGAATGGGTTGACCTTTCCAGACCAAAATATATCAACCTGGATACCACGAATGACGGGTGCTCTTTACATCGGTATGCAAACCCTCATCAGCCTACACCACCGTCGATGGTCCTATTTTACCAAACCGCATAACCCACCGTTTCTATAGGCAGCTCAGGGGGGTCTGCTTGTCTATTGGGTGTGAGCCTTGCATCGCGAGCTGCTCATGGTGCGTATTATCCCAGAATCTGTCAGGACGACCTGACAAAGGCTTCCTCTGCAGACGCCCACTCGTCGAATTGCTATGCAAGAAGACTGTCGTTCGCATTCTTTGGAATCTGGTGCGTAGGGCTGACAAACAAGCAGCTACGGGTTATAGAATCTCACAACCCTTTGAAAAGGACGTGCTCCCTTATAGTCGAGTGTTGGTTATTCGTATCAATAGCGCTGCTCTTCGGATTGCCCAGGCGGCCGTGGCGCGTTTTATTACCCTGGGAGCGCCTCGTTCACCATTTGGTACGCCTTACGAGAGCCATCTTCGCAACTGTTGCATTTCTCACATTGTGTGGCCAGGTTCTGGATTCGACATTATATTTTATCTTGTGAGTTCAGACCAACAGCCAACCCTACACAGTTCTGAAGAAAGGTGCTCCATCCTGCTTGCGGAACGTCCAGTATTCTTGGTGCGTCAATAGATTTGCACTATTGCCGAGGTCTTACCGATCTCTGCAGTGATACTACTCGGAAGCGGCCTCACTTTCTTACTCGGTCCACCGTTTGTGTTATACAGGCTGGTTGGGCCTTCCACGACTATCAGCTGCATACTGGGGTCTAGAATATTTCTCAACCTCCGATGCCAGCTAGACGTCGACTCCTGCATAAGCGAAACCTGGATCTCCCAAGACCTGAACCTTCAAAGCCAGCAGCACATCGACGCGCCTTGCACCTACGTCGACGAACCACCGGAGATTTATCCCTGCTGACGGGCCAACAGTCGCTATCACTGCAGATTGCTGTGATCCGGACAGCGGTAATGGGGCCCTCCAAGCATGTGATGAGCGATTTCCATCCTACACCGCCGGACTTGGGTGTTAACGGTCGTGAGATACTATAACTCACAACTTCAGCCGGCAGTTGCTCGCCAATTTATTTGCTGTATCATATAGCCTGAACCAAACGCATACCGGCGGTGCAATCTTGCACTTCCCAACCGTTCAAAATGCTCAGTTAAAATATGTAGACGCTTGGCAGCGGCGAGACGTGATATCAGCAAGGTATCGGTCGGATGATATTTATTACCCGTTGCGGCCCAAGTGCTTCAAATTCCGCAGAGAGAGGAGTCCCAGGGAAGAACGCTACCGATTGTGACATTGTGTCTGTCAGAACCCAACCAGAGGTGCTAGTCTTCTGGGTCCCAAAGCTGGTCATGCTTAACAAAAAACGTTGATGTTCTGGCCTTCGACTCCGCAATTCTGGCTTCAACACCAGGCTCAGATCGTAACACCACCTGACAACTGAACTACTTGCCTTGTAGGCATCCCACAAGGTTCGATTTGCCTGAGGTCGGCCACCAACTCCGAAGAGGTGATGACCACGAGGACTTTATCCCCTTCCCCTCAAGGCGTTCAGCCTAAGAAAGATCTTCGCTCAGGAGTCCATCCCCACGCGCTTGGCGATCACTTCAGCACATGTGTCAACCTGGCCTATGAACAAGCGTTGAGGAAGTGTTAGCGATAGCTGGCAAGGGCTTTTCGTATAGATCAAATGTATGGCAGGTCTTGGGACAGCATTCACCTGGGAAGGACGGTTTTAGAGGGAGGCTAAACACGCAAAACGGCTGAGGGTAATGTTGAGGAAAGTGTAGACGGAGGCATTGGCATTTCGATATGCCAGTGCCCTGAGAATACGTGAGGATGTCTTTTACTCGCAGGTCGTTGCGGTGGACGCTTACCTCATACCTACTATCTGCGGTATGCCAGCCTGCACCGCAAGAAACCACCTCGAGTCCGCTGGTTTCAACGCCGTCTTGTCTCGTACCCATCCATGTTGGGATGACCGCCCCTCGGCGACGCCGCCACAATAACAACCTTGGAGGTCGCATCCCAAAATGGATGGGAATGAGACAACCACCGTCGACCGTGGCTCGCAGCCGTGTGCACTGAAAACACAGTCAAAAGTGAATATTGCCGTGTAACCGGAATCTGGAACAAGGATGGCAGGTCCTCGGTTGCCTCAGGCTACTGAGATCCTTACCTCCAGAGCATTTAACCCGTAAGAGCTTCGTGGCTCTTCGTCTAAGTCGGCAAAACATGAGACTGCCCAGACGCTCACAGTGTGACACACTTGGCAGGGATATCGAAATAATAACACTCCAGCCAGAACCGGGGGATGCGTGCCCATGTTGAAGTCATGGAGAAGTCAAGCGTCGCTGGCCCGTTGGAAAGTCCTGCTTTGTGTGAGAGAGTGTGATATTAAGCCACGCCAAATTCCCAAGCGGACGCGCTCGGTAGTGACAGGTTCGCGATTCAGCCTGGATGTGGCCGCTTTTGAGTGGGACAGACGGTCACAGACCATGAAGTTGACTTGAGCAAAGAGTGCGTGGCGGTGTTCATTTGTAAGTATGATCTAAGCTTCCATGCTTACTAAGCTTCCCGCACCTCTTCCAGACTTTCAAGTTGGCGTGGTTGCTCTGACTCGAGATTGCGCGGTTTACCCTCCATTGAGCCGTATGCGTGATATGGCGTGTGATTGTAACATTTAATATACCACCCCACCTTTTCAGTTTTCGCCCCTCATTTGGGTGTATTTCTCTCTGATTGACCCCCTTCTCGGAATCGGGGGGATTTCACACGAATTCCTCATCTTTGGCCACGAGCACCCCACACCGCGAAAGTCGAATACGACGACGACCACAACCTTCCGCCAACCGCACAACTTACGAGGCGCGTTATCTCTGAGTGTGATCTATTGAAGGTTGGCCGCGATAGATCAGATTATTATATGTGATTAGATTATCTACAAATGCATGCCAATTCGTTTACCAGGGAGTACCCGGGAGCCCTGCTTATGTCCCTACCCATGCAAGTGACACTGCTTCCATTTGACCGGTACTTCACAGACGATACCCTGATGTGTAGAACATTTTTCTAGCCACAGCGACGGCTGTACAAAATCACTACTACGCTCTTTCACCCATGGCCTGTATGTTCTCGTCTTCGGGCATCTATTGGCCTTCCATGGCACGAAGACGGACACTGGTAACTTCTGTGTCTATAGGGACTCAGAGTAACCGGGCGTGTTCGTTGAATGCTTCCTCGGGGTGATAATTGCAGAGCGAAGCGAAGCATTACTGTCTTTTGTGTGCGGGGAATGAAACAGGGTTGGGAAAAGACCGTAAACAAACGCAAATAGAAAAACACCCCTCCGCTGCACCTGAAAGGCGTGAGGGCGACTCGAATCTCACACTGCTCATGCATACCCCCTCCAATTTCTACAGATCTCTGTCTGTGGGCTAAAGCACGCTCCAGCTTTCTAAATGTCCAAAAATAATGGCACCTTTCCGTGTAGATGTTGTACTTTCGAGCATGGTAGGTTGCGATTGAGCCACACCAACAATAATGACGCGTCCAACCCAAAGGCGCGTCCCTTGCTAGCCCTTTCTGCACTACCAGCTGGCAGCGCCCAGCTACTGAAACGTGCAGAACTCGCATTCACTTCGCAGAGCATTGAGGGCCGACGCGGCGGACTATACCTATGTATAAAGTGCAGCCTATGTGTATCAAGGATCTTCATCCCAGTCATTCCCTCGTCCATCAGATCTTCAACTAAAGATAAGATCATATTCATCAGACCGTCAGATAAGGCCGTAGCACCGTAAGAGAGCGAATGCAAAAGTTGTGCGGTTGGCGGAAAGTTGTGGTGGGCGTTGTATTCGACTTTCGCGGTGTGGGGTGCTCGTGGCCAAAGATGAGGAATTCGTGTGAAATCCCCCCGATTCCGAGAAGGGGGTCAATCAGAGAGAAATACACCCAAATCAGGGGCGGAAACTGAAAAGGTGGGGTGCTATATTGAATGTTACAATCACACGCCATAGTCACGATTGTACGCCATAGACTTGCCTCATTTCTGTGATGCGCACATATTCCTCCAACGCATGCCCAGTCCGTAGTGCCTATTGCCCAGGGGTCCGAACACAGCCGAGTTCCAATCACGTCCAACGGACGGGACGTGACAGACCAAATTTTGCCCGAGACAAAGAGGAAGAAGGTTGTCTCGTACCCATCCGTTTTGGGATGACAGCCCTCGGCGGCGCGATGGTGTATCATGTGACAGCGTCCAAAACGCGGCTCTCTGATCATGAGGTCACATCCAAAAACGGATGGAACGAGACAAGTGAGATCCGTTTTGGACGGTCGAGTCCCAATCGGGACTCGGAGGATGGGTAAGTACTAGCCGAGACAAACCGGTTCCACTATCTGGCAGACATTATCCAATACAAATGCTTCTATGTCGATCAAAGGGGTGAGCAGAGAATGGTTGAGAAGTCGTACGTTTCCTTGAATCTGAGTGCTTGGAAGGAAGGGTCCACTTGTGAGTGCCACAGGCTCAGCGGCGGTAAGCGGAGTGCCGACGGATAATGACCTCGACTTGATCTAACGTTCAGCAGGATCGAGGCGAGCGCCAAGCCGTTATGCCACTGGTTCCCGATGCCTCATCGCCAATAGATGCATACAGTGAGCCGCAGGGGGATTAAAATTTGGCTTGAGAGTATGGTTGATTTCGAGCGCTGAGCCACACTCACCCACTTCATCTCGGAATTGGGTTACTCTTGAACTTGAAGGCCTCCCAGTGCAAGTCTTCGAAGGTAATCGCAGTAAGTCTGCGCTACGAGTGCATCCAGTCTTAATAGAAATCACTTCCTAATCACCTATCGATTCTAGGCCGCCATCCGAATCAGCGTGTCGCGTACGCAGAGGGTATAACAGTTGGGAACATTGAGAGTGTATGTATTTCATTTCCAGAGTACCACCAGGGTTGCTTGCTGACTTGGTCTCAGGCTAAACACCCCTCTGCCCGCTCTGCCCAAGCTCGCTCGAAGCCAGGTCAGCATCACCGGATTTGCATGCTATTTCCTCATGACCAACATCTTTAAACTTTGCGCCACANGTAGGGCACTGGTCGNGTTCCAGAATACCGANTTCGGGTCNCAGGGAAAGGTGCGTTCTCCTNGGTNNAGTTCANCCCGANATCGCTGACTGACTCCAAGTCATGGCCTTGTTGCNGCTCGNCTGGTTNACNTATTCATTCCTTTCTTTTGCTCTGCCNGTAGCACGNACCNGGTTACNACNNGNTACCCGCGCTCNATNGGNGCTCNACTCCNCTCTGNTCTCCTCCGATGNGCTCAGATGTACGATGCCCTCTGATCANCTCTGGCAAATTGCAATCTGCACACCNTACGGAGTCTAGCGGAGNATTCAGGNAGTCTAGNCTGAACTCTGCTGGCCTCCNGCTNCCTCAGGNGTGATTCTAGATCTGGCTGGGCNTGACGCTCGAAATTTGAAANTCGGCGTNGGCGTGACTTAGTCGTACAATGTACAACAAGAANTAAGTGACTATTAACGTAATCAACAAGCGCTTGAACTGAACACGACTGGACATTAAATTTCACNNGTCGGCACGCGTGAAGAGACACNACGACCTCGAACTTGAGNGGNTTGAANAGTATTNTCAGCAGATGAACGCAGGATCGTAGATCTCCGGCTTTTTCTTGCCACTCGTTTGATTCATCCGCCCACTGGCCCTTTCAACGGCGAATCATGGACGAGTGGATGAAGAGGAGTGGAGGCCTTGTAGTCTTGAAGGATGGACACAGTGTCCGTTTGAGTGGGTCGAGGTTAGGGAATAGTGAAGGGACGTGGGGAGGTGGGCATGGGATCCGGAGTGCCAGTCGAGAACGGGCGATGGGAGACTTCGAGACGCTATCGGATTGGCTTAAGGGACGTCTTGGAGTGACGGATAACGCCCAGTTACGGCTATCGAACATTGCACGGGCGTACTGGAGACCGAATAGTTGTTTTGGAAGGTCTGTGGGGAGATCGGCGATGGATGGACGCGGGAAGCGATGGAGAGCAAGACTTGAGTGCGAGATCAAAAGAGTATAAGGTATTGAGGACTCACCGGGTGTTTAGAGGTAGAGTGAGAGGGAGATGGATGATAAGGAGAGGGGACGAGCGACGAGGAGGAGTGGGTCGCCCATACTGGGACGATACATCGGCATGGCGCAGGAAAAGACCCTGAGCGCATTCGCACTGCGTTCTATACGCCTTTCTTCGAGCCTGTCTGGAGTTTCAGGCTACTAGGACATCCCAGTGGCCGTCGATACCCTCAACGAGTTAGGAAGGCTCTCGGCGGGCGCAATTGCGCTTCCTGCGAGATTGTGGGGCTAGAACACCAAAATGAGCTCTTACAAGTACAGAGAATCAAAATAGGGACTCACTAAAGCTTTGAATTTGGCGCTCTCCCGGTCCCTGCCTCTAACGCGTTGGTGGTGGTGGTTCAGGACGACAACGCAGGCACCAAGACCACAGCCATCACATGCGCGAGTCGGAGTTTGAAGCGGGCGCAAACTCAAACTCCGTGGGGTACTAGTAGGACGAGGAGGAGAGAGGCACGGGTTATAGCACTCTCCCATGGAGCTAGATTCTGCTAGAAGGGGATTGCCGCGAGAGAAGGGTACTGTAAGTATCTTCTACGTCTACCTGTGCAAATCATGGGATTTATATCCAAGTCTAGCGCTCGTAAATAACAGGATGAATTATTGACCGTGTTACGCATCGAAGGACAGAGGATTTTTTTGTATTTCTTTAGAGTGCTTTGGGACCTTTCCCACTTCAATTGCTCCTTTATGTTTTAGGCATGGTTCATCCGCCCTACGCAGTCCAGCGTCGGTGCAACGGGCGTCCGACGTCTGATGAATCCGTCCTCGATCCTCGCGTTCTTTGCTTGCCCTCAATTTTTAGTGGGCCCCGGGAGCTTCGCGCTCGTCTGCGTGCACCATCGAGCAGGTAGTGAGGCTCTCGAAATATTCAGCTCAGGCTCTAGGGATACATGCACGAAACCCCGGTGTGAAGGTTGTGGCGAGATTTGACGGAACTATTTGAGGGCTTGCCGAAGTTACACTACCACATTGGCGCCCTCGAGTGAAGTTTCTTAGAGGTTCGGCCTTGGATAATGCTTACAATCGAGATGCGTATGACTGGAATAAAGTCAGTACATCATCTTTCAGGATAGGAATGTAGGCTTACGATGTTGATACCTAAATAATCTCGTTACTCAGCCTGCGGGCTCCCTACAATCATCAGGAACGCGACGACGAGTTGTCCAAGCCAAATAGAGCCAGAATATAGCCCAGCACTCACCGAGCCAAGTGGACTACGTATAACTCATGCAGTACAAAACGCGTAAATTCAGTCACTCGTTCCCTTCGACACTCGCTTGAGATACAATAATCGCAGAAGACCCATCAACAGATCCAAGTCAGAACCCCCAGACCTCCACTTCAAAGCATAGGACATGTCTGACGCACTGTAATTGACGAATTCGCGTCTCCCATTGACTTCCCTGATCCGTCTGGACATTCGACGCGCCGTCCTATATTAGGTGGGTCAGGGTAGAGAGAGGCGAGAAACGCGGAAGATAGAGGGATGCGAGGATAGAGAGGTACGAGACATCGTGGAGGATACGGTAGAAAGGACAGCTAAAGTTCGATTAGAAGAGTCTGTATACTCAACTGTGTACTCAAGGGTCCCAGAATCCCGGTTCCGCCTCAGCGCGAGAGTATGCACTCTACACAGGAAATGGAAGGTCAGTCGGCCGTTCGTGTCCGCAAAGAAAGTGCTTATGCATTTTAGCCCCAAATGGCACGGTCGCGCTATCCTTCGGTTGCGACAAAGAGAACAAGGTCCTGACTTTGTTTTGACAATAGATGGGAAAGCTGACCCTCTTCAGATGTATATGTCTCCCCCTCCCATAGCTACGTACGCACTGGCAATTGTACAGACTAGACCCCATCAGAATCGGTGTTCGTTGTAAGAAGGACCTCCCTTACCTGAACTACGAAGCCTTTGCACTATTCCCGTACTTAACATGTAAAACGTCAGGGTCCTGGCTTATAAAAATGGAATTGAACGCTTACCCCTCTTTACGCTTCCACATTCTCCCCAGCTACAACCTACCCAGTACCGGAGGGCTGTCGACAGCTTCGAGTCAAAACAAGCCTCATACCCCCTTGTACATGGCTCCAGGACAAATAAGCTGTCACCTTTCAAAATGAAACGACTTCATTAGCGTAGCGAGGTGTGTTGAATACTCGACAAAGGGGTTTAGGGTGGATCGGATACAAAAACGCGCTCAGAATGCTGGGACCGCAACTGATCAGATCAGGCGCCTTGCGCGATCGTCCCTGCTGTCCATAGTTCCTGATTCAATTCTAAGAAATGAGATATGAATGTCCTAATTCTGGAGACTCAGAGCTTTACATAGATACCATACCTATAACCTCCGGACGGATGGTACCCCTTACAGGCTGCACACAAGCTCGTCCGACGGCGCGACCCTGTTGACTGGGGAACACTCACGCCCTTGATGGCGGTGGACCGACGTTCGTCAACGCAAACCCTATGTCAGATTCGAGTAGGTGTGAGGGGTAAGTATATATATGCATATAACTCCTCCAAAGCAAACATTGGCTTCCACCCATCCCGTCGACACCCTTACTCAATTCCATCCCCGCGCCACTCCACACACTCACGCAATCCCTCACTTCATCGCTCTATAGGCTGCGCTCCCTATCCTTCACCGTTCTCGCCCATCCATACCACTAAATCAATGGACTAGGATCGGGGAGCGGGACGTAAGCATTCGTTTTTGTCATAATAGAGGGAAGTACTGGCTTTGACCCATGGCGTATACCCTGAATACTAAGCCAGACAGGCATTGCGAGTTCAAGGATTGGTTCCAATGAGGTCTTCGCCAGTAGCCTCGCTAGTACGTGGTCATAGACTGCAATAGCCGATCTTCACTTCGTCCATCGCCTCATCAACCAGATCTAACCTCCCTTCGCACTCTGTCTCTCTCTTCCATGGATGCCATCAACTGGCCGCCTTTCACGCCCATCGTGGTGCGGAGAGTCATGATTTCCGCCACCTCCCCTGGAACGGCGGTACACATCGTCGTCACTGAAACCAAGTAAGTAACCCGTTCCCTGGCATTCTGAATTCGTCGCTTACCACTTAGTTGACAGCGACTAACCACAGACTCGCAGACTCACCGTCTCTTCCTACCCACCCTAGACGACCATCGCCACACTCGCTTACCACATCCTCAGTGACGTTCTAAGCATTCGGAGTCACGCGCTTGGCGAGAAGGAAGGGGGTTCGTCGAAGGGCTCGAGAGCGCCATTTCCAGTACGGAATACAGTTCGAGATAAGTAATGTTAGCTTCGATTGGAGAGCATACTGGCTAATGAGCGCATACCTTTGCGCTACAACTCCTTCACCCGTCCTCAGCCCCGCTCATTCATGCCGGTCCCTCTGATGTCCATTTCTGTCCTCGATAGACAGGAACTCATCGAGACCTTCTGAGCGGCGTAAAGCTATAATGGCGAGGTAAGCGCCCGAACTCTAAGACGAGTACTTCACTTACTTATCACCCTCTATAGGGTCTACAATCCGTGAATATGAGGTCTCGGGGATTGAGGCCGTGGCGAGTCCCTTAGTTCCAATTGTGATGAGCGTGATAACGGCGAGAGGGAACGGTACCGGGCAATAGTTGAACTCATCCTCGTTGTCGCTGTCGGTTGCAACAGTCAAGAGGATTCAAAGTTCTATGCGCGGTAAGTGATGAATCTACTGTTGTTCAGATCGTGACTGTCAACCCCCTGTTCAGTGCCCTTCATGATGCCTGTCTCTAGCTCCTTGTTACTCCCCTTCTCACGGACTAGTCCCTAACTTCCGCCTTCCATGGTCCACACTCTTCCATCCTCGATTCCGCACTCCTCCAGAACCGCTATGGCGTACGAGCGCAGCGGTCTTCCACCTGGGTGAACGTACCGTCGTCGGGTTTGATAACATCCAATACAGACCCAATACACAACCTCTTTCGGTATAACGCCGTCTCCGAACACCGCCAGTGCGATGCGCCGAATCCTCCACCTCAGTTCGTGCTGGTACAGACCTAGCCTGGATGACCTTCATTCGTTCTGGGTCCCCAGTTCAGTAGAACCGCCCAATGTTACGAACTTCGCTATCTACTTGTCGTTGTGGTAGACAGTGTTCGGCTCAAGATCTAACGTTCACTACAAGTCTTTGTCTTAGAGGCTTTAGTTGGGGCGTTTGGATGTNAANNGGNTTAGTANTTACGATAATCGAAAGCTTAGAGTACCAAAGGNGATTGAACATTCCCAGGTTTATATAGCTCAAGGTCCGAAGGCTGAATGCAAGGCAGTGTAAANCTATGNCGACGAGANNACTGCAAAGCTGTTCCAAGCTATGCAAGGCTGTGTNCGNGGCGATACAAGGCTATACAAGGCTATGCAAGGCANTGTCTGTGGGAATACGAAGCGATACAGAATAGTCCGAGGCGTTACAATANAAACAGTGTTCGTTGGTACAAGGAAGTCGTTGCGAGAAATNATGAAGGTGTCCGTTGCAACTGTGAGAGAGANGACGAGGATTTGTAACATTACCCCCCNCGATAAGGCCTAGACGTCTCTTGTCTAGCGNAGGTTTAGACCTGCTGCTCTGCGTTCTTTGTTCCATCCTCCGAGCTTTCCCCATCCTATGTTCTCCTGCTCCCATCCTACGTTTCCCTGCGTCACTCCACCCATCAGCATCCGCGTCGTCGGATGGGAGATCTAACTTGCCGTCCTTGTACACTCCTACGATGACGGCCTTCTTCTTGTCAAAACGGGTTTTCTTGCCTGGGCATTGCCAAGGGTTGTGATGCGGGGCTTCTCTCTTGCACACAGCGCACTTCCATCTCTTGTGGTCACTCTTCCAGTGTCCTTGTTTGTCGCATAATCCACAGAAATGGTTCCTCCTCAACGCCTTCTCCTCCTCCGTCAATCCCCTAAGTGACACTCTTCCGTAGGTGTAGTTGTTGAGGTCTTCGTATCGTAGCGCTATCTTGGCTTCTCGGAGGGCCTTCTTGACGTTCTCGATATCCCCTTCGAAACTGGCGATGAGTCTGGCCTTGATGCGCATGGCTACCTCTAACTCTCCTCTGAGGAACTCCAGTAAGTTGGCGGGGGCGTCGGGGTACTCGTTGACTTTGGCCCTGATCCTGTTGACGGTCTCTACCCTTCCATCTGCCTCCGAGATCGCCTTCATCTCCTCTGCGTACCGGTATCCCCAGAAATCGGCACTAGGAATCGAAAAGTCCGTTCCGTACTCTCCTGTGTGCTTGACGACGTCATCATATGTTCTGATGTCATTGATGTCAGCGACGGCTCGCTTGACTTCTTGGTATGTTGGAGTAGTGCCTTTGGGCACTCCTCCGGCGAGATCAGAGACCACGGAATCGCGATTAGATTAGAGCATATGACATAATCACTAGATATCACGTAGCGTAGACGCGCGCTGTTTGGAGGAATACAACCACCACATCCGAGCATCGTCGGCCATCCTAGCGTCTCCAATGTGAATGCCGCTCGGAGGTCCGGGTGGTCTTTATTGTCACTTCCAATAGTCCAAAGACGAGTGGGAAGAACGGGAATGTCGGGGTGGTCGAAGTAGGTGGCATGGTGGACTTTCTTGACTTCAGTGGGAGTGGCAGACGAGGAGGTGAAGAAAGACTTGAAGGACATTTGCTTGTGAGGTTGGAGTTGTATCGGCGGTTTGCTGATGAGGTTTTCAAGGCAAGTTGTTGGCCTTTTTATACCTTTCGAGGTACTCCTGTGCGTTACTAAGCTCTCGCTCCGGAAGCCACTGCTTCTCGTTGTAGCCTAGCCATTTCACAAGGTACTGTCGCGAACGCGCGAGCGATAGAGGCAGATGCGGCGAGCGGTGGAGCGGTAGAGCAGGGGTCAGGAACGGCTAAGGGAACAACCCTATAGCCACTCAAGAGTAAGAGCAGGAGATAAGCGGTGGATTGTACTAAGAGGTCAGAATGGAGAATACAGGCTAAGGTATGTAGGCTTATATACGTTAGAGAACAATAAGGCGATCTAGAATGGAAACAAGATAGAAAACAAGAAGGCAGCGCGAAGCAGTGAAAGACAATAAGCGAGGCAGTGCGAGGCAACGCAAAAGAATACAGAAGGATACAAGAATAGAGAGAACAATAAGGGCGGCAGTACAAGGCAGTGCGTTGTGTGGAAACAAGGGGGGTGTGGCAGCGCGGAAGGGAACAACGAGGAGAACAACAAGTGAGGGCTGAGATAAGATAAAGAAAAAGATAAGATCGGAGAGATAAGATGAGATAAGATAATACCGGAGTTCACGACAGTACTGCATTCCTCCAGTGCGGATTGGGCGGTGATTGATGATTCCTTCAACTTCATATTCTTCTTCTCCTTCAATCTCGTCAGGAGGTGGCTCAGGGAATGATGGTCCGTGGGTGTCGGTTGTCTTGAAGGGGGAAAGAAGCGATATGTGAAACACGTTGTGTATCTTCCATCCTTCTGGAAGCTTGAGGCGATACGCGCGTAGTCCTATCTCTTCTTCTATTTCGAATGGTCCTTGTCTTCTTGGAGCAAGTTTCTTTGATTTGTATGGAAGCTTGAGGTTCCTTGCTTCTAACCACACCTTGTCTCCTTTCTTGAATGGTTTCCATTCTCTGGCGGACTTTTCAATCATACGATTTCTCCCAAGCTCGTGGGCTGCTAGGGCTTCGTTTCTTGATCGGTCTAAGTGTTTGAAACGTTTCTCATTGGTGGGAAAGGACGACTTCTCGAAAACTTCTGGAAGTGCTCTTGGCTGTGTTCCCATGATGAGTTCGAACGGCGTCGAAGTTCGATCCGCATGGTTTCGTGAGTTGTGGACAAATTGCAGTAAAGGCAGTGCTTCACTCCATGTTGACGGGTTGGCTGAACAATAGATGGATAGATAGGCTTCTATCTCTTGGTTGACTCGTTCAGTGCTTCCATCTGTTTGAGGATGAAAGGCTGTGGACAGGCTTGGTTCTATTTTCAGTCGTTCTAGAAGGATCTCTNGAACACCTTTGAGACNAATTGGGGCCCTCTATCTGAGATCACTTTGTCTGGGAGTCCAAAATTTGCAAAGACTCGTCGGAGGAAGATTTCTGCCGTNTGTTCTGCGGTGATCGTTTTGTTGCATNGTTCCAAAATCACCCCCTTNGTTAGACCATGGTCTACCACGGCCATGATTGAGTCATAACCNTTTGAGGGTGGCAGGTCTGTGATGAAATCCATTGACAGTTGTGTGAANGGTCTATCNGAGATTGGTCCTGGAATTGGTAAGAGNGTTGGTTTNATCGGNTGTCGGTTGATNTTGTACTGTTGGCATTCCGCACATCCTTGTACAAACTCNTTGATAAACTTGCGCATTCCAGGCCACCANTAATGTTCTTGTACTGCATTAAAGGTTCCAATCTCTCCAGGGTGTCCGATAGTCGGTGCTTCATGATGGTTTCGGACTATCTGTCGTCGGAGTTCTGTGTCTTTCGGGACATATGCTTTTCCTTGTCTGAACAGCATGTGTTTTCCTTCTCGTGTTTCAAGGGTCCAATCTTCTAGGTCTTTCTGGATTTCGTCNTTNGCATCTTCTANTAGCAGTCGAATGGCATCTTCTGCTTCTTCATCTTTTTGTTCCGCGTTTAGTATCTTTNTTCTGCAGTTCNGTGTCTATGAGGTCGACAAATANTTCTTCTGGTAGCATTACGACGTCTTCTTGTTCCTCATCGTCTTGNCAGTAATCTGGTCTTCTTGATAAAGCATCCGACTGGATCATCTTGGATCCTGGTAAATGTTTTATCTCAAAGTCATACTTTGAAAGCGTCAAAAACCAGCGTGCTTGTCTTGGGCTTAGCTTTTGCGGGTTCTTCCAGTATAACAGATTTCGATGGTCAGAATATATTGTCGTCTTGAAAGGTGATCCCATGATGAAGTACCGCCATTCTTCCAGCGCTCTGATTATCGCGAGCAATTCTCGATCGTATATCTCGTAGTTCCGCTGCGCCTGATCGAATGTTTTTGACAAGAAGCACACTGGGTGTCTTGCTCCTTTGTCGTCGAGTTGCGTTAGTACAGCCCCTGAGGCGTATTTTGACGCATCTGCTTCGATTTGGAATGGCTTCGTCGAGTCAGGCATTCTTAGAACTGGATACGATGTGAACTTTTCTTTGAGCGTGAGAAATGCTTGGTTGCATTCCTCCGTCCATGTGAATGGGGTGTCTTTCTTGAGAAGGTTGTGGAGCGGTCTTGCAAGGTCGGAGTAGTGGTGGATAAACCGGCGATAGAAGTTTCCAAATCCTAGGAACTTCCGAAGGTCGGTTAAATCTTTTGGTGGCGGCCATCCTCGTAATCCTTCTACCTTCTCAGGGTCCATTTCCAGTCTTCCATTTTGGATGATGTATCCTAGGAAGTCGATTTTGCTTACTTCGAATGCGCATTTCTTNGGGTTGATTGGAAGTCCGTTTTTCTCCATCTTGGCTAAGACTCTCATCGTGTTTTCTCGTAGTTCTTCCATTGTCCGTCCTGGGATTAGAACATCATCCATGTATCCCTTTCTCCAAATAGGTATAGGATTCCCATCGGGTTCTGTGAGAATCCTATCCATGAACCTCTGAAACACTGGAGGCGAATTCTTCAATCCAAAGAACATGACCGTTGGTTCGAACAGTCCCTTATGCGTCATAAAGGCTGCTTTCCATTGGTCTCCTTCTTTGATTCGAAGATTGTTGTACCCCCATTTGAGGTCAATTTTCGAGAAATATTTGGCGTCTTTCAAATCTCTGAGCAGGTCGTCGACTTGAGGAAGTGGATAGGCGTCAGAAACGGTGTGTTCGTTGAGATAGCGATAGTCTTGGACTGGTCGGAGCTTCCCATCTTTCTTGTTTACGAAGAAGAAAGGCGATGCCATCGGAGAATTNGAGGGTCTGATTCTCTTAAGCCGNAAGTTTTCTTCTAGAAATGCTTCTACTGCGCGTTTCTCAGGTTCNGTCTTGGTGTATTCCTTGAAGACTTTTGGTTCGAAGCTTTCCTTTTAGGTTTATTGGCATGTCGTCTGGGCGTTCTGGTGGGAAATGTTCTCCAAACTCCTTGGTGAAGATATGGAGATACTTGTGATACGGTTCTGGCACTAGTTCTTCTATGGGCTTTTCAACTTTCTTCGCGTTATTTGCTATAGCAAGCGTCTGTGAAGCGGTCGTCTTGAGTCTGATCCAGAGCGGTTCTGGGCAATCGTNNGCGTCGAGTTGGCTTATCGAAACGAGTAGTTGACTGATATCCGTTGGGTCGGGTGGTTTGATCGGTCTTCCTGTTCGTAAGGAATTGAAATCATGTTTTCTCCACTCGAGGGTTCCGAGTTTCCAATCNATGAGTGGATTCATTTGTCTAATCCACGGCATNCCNAGGATAACATTCTGCTTTCCCANGCCAGTGATGAAAAACTTCTGATTGGAAGTTCTTCNATGCACNGTAATCGGCAATTGGACGTATTCTCGAATAATCTTGTCCGTTTTTGTTTGGGGTTCCGTCGACGTTNNATGGCTGTAAGGACTCTNGTGAGAGTNTTAACTGGGAGATGATGCTTCCTTGCAAAGTCTTGATCGATAAACCTCCCCCCTGCTGCGCAGTCAACAAGGCCTCGTGTTTCAATATTGCGGAATGAGTCTGTCAGGGTCATGGGCACTTTCATACTTCTGTTATCGGTTTCAGCGATTAGGACGGAGCAGACATCAAGTACAGGAGAGACGTCCGCTGATGCGTTCTCCTTTACTGAAAATCCTGTTCTTCCGACAATTTGGCACACGTCTTGAAGATTTCGTCTTCTTCCTGTCCCGTATACTGTGCAAGAAGCGACCTTATGGAGCGGGCGGCTTCTTTTACGGAAGGTTTAGAAGACTGTGAAGTGTTGAAATTGGCGATAGGGGCGGCGTTTCCATCTCGTTGTCGTGATCTACACTCTCTTGCGAAATGCCCGGGCTTTTTACAGTAGAAACATGCTCGTTTCTGCAGAAGCTCCTTCCTTTCTTCTGTAGTAAGAGCATCCACGTCCATAGCATTTGGATCCCTTGTTGGCTTCTTCGTTGGAACCATGTGAAGAAATCGCCCATTCGTTTGTCTTCCTAGTCCCCTTTTCATGGCTTGATTTCTCCGCCATACGTTGTCGTGTTTGATTACCGTCTTTACCCATTCCTCAAATGTCTCTGGTTCATCGATTCTGTCTCCGACTTTGTTGACCAGAGCGGGTTTAAGGACATTCTTCAAATAATCAATTGCAACGCGGTGATTTTCTGTTAGTGATAATCCTGCGAGGGAGGCTAGGTTCCTGAATTTCGTGATGGTCGTTTCTGCGCTTTCATCTGTCCCTTGCTTCAGAGAATGGAGATCAAAAGGGCCTGGTCGGCTTCATTTTCTTTCTTGAAGGCTTTTGCGAACTCAGTCCAAAAGTCCGCATACTTCATATCTCCTTTATTGTATCTTTCCGTTTGCATGAACGTCCTTCGCCATAATTCCGCTTCTCCTTCCGTTAGCTTTGATAATATAAACGTAATCTTCTTCTTGTCTTTGTCCTTATACTGCGTATCGTGGAAATCGAAGTACAAGTTAACTGCATCAGCAAAAGATTGGAAATTCTTTCTTTTGCCATCGTAGTCTTTAACAGTTATCTTGGCATCGAGTTTCTCAGCGGTTAGGTCTGGAACTACGCTTCCCATATCTTCTTCTTGCGTTCCTGAAGGTGGTGCTTGTGTTACGGGTTCGGGAATTACTGGTTTAGGTTCGGGAGCTGGTGGTATGGTTTCAGGAATTGGCGGTGCGGCTTGAGAAGATGTACGTGTGATTGGAGCTGATGTTTCGGTTCTTTGAGAAGCGATGCGTGTTACAGGGATTGAAGATCCGGGTTTGGTCTTAGGGTATGGAGAGCCTGGGCGTGTTCCTCTGATGGAATGTGGGCGTGTCTTTGTCGGCTTAACCCCTTTCTCTTGAGGTTCCTCAGTTTCTTGCTGTTCGGCTTCTGCAAGCTTTAGCTTTCGTGCTAGTTCTTCGGCAAGTCTTGTGTCTCGTTCAAGAGCTTCCTGTTCTTCGGCGGCTTTTGCTTCGGCTTCCTTCCGAGCTTCTTCCTGCTGTCTTTCCTTTTCAGCAAGGGTTTCCTTATACTGTTCGGCGACCCGTTTGCGTCTTTCTTCCCTTTCTTTGTCTCTTGCTTCCTTTGTCTGACTCACGTGCTTATAGCTGTGGTCGTCTGTTGGTTGTGGGACTCTGGTAGTTTTATTATCAGGGCTCCAAGTTGGCTGTTCGTATCGGTGTGGGCAAGGCTGCCACCTGCAAAAATACCAAACAGACTCGTCGTTCTTTTCCTCTGGGAAGTACGCGTCTCTTTCTGACTTTGTGAAAAAGGTATGCTTTAACCCTTTACAGCTTCGTGGCGGCGTGGGTGGGGTTGCAGGGCGGCCGGGCAACTCCGTCTTTTCTCCTTGTGGACCGCGCTTCTAGGAAGGGCGGCGTCGTTGAGCTTGTTATTCTGTTACGAACTTCGCTATCTACTTGTCGTTGTGGTAGACAGTGTTCGGCTCAAGATCTAACGTTCACTACAAGTCTTTGTCTTAGAGGCTTTAGTTGGGGCGTTTGGATGTTAACAGGGTTAGATTTACGATAACAAGCTAGAGTACAGGCGTTGAACATCCAGGTTTATATACTAGTCCGAGGCTATGCAAGGCAGTGTAAAGCTATGGCGACGAGAACACTGCAAAGCTGTTCCAAGCTATGCAAGGCTGTGTCCGAGGCGATACAAGGCTATACAAGGCTATGCAAGGCAATGTCTGTGGGAATACGAAGCGATACAGAATAGTCCGAGGCGTTACAATACAAACAGTGTTCGTTGGTACAAGGAAGTCGTTGCGAGAAATAATGAAGGTGTCCGTTGCAACTGTGAGAGAGACGACGAGGATTTGTAACACCCAAGATGTTTCACGAATAAATCAATTTCATTGTTCTATCTAGGCGTTAGTTCATCGGACAAAGGGGTTTGGAATGGGGAAGGTGGGTATGACGAATGGGTGTTTGTTGGGCGTAAACAACTATGAAAGGATTACGTTCGGCGTCTAGGACTCAATATTTGGAGAACTCACCGAGTTTAGATGTACGTGCAGGGGTTACGACCCCAGACGTCTCGACGGTGAGAGCGCAGCCGGATACACCGCAGGTCCTGGGGAGGATGATGAGTGGTAGCAACATAGTTCGCGGGTGGTTCATAGATGCAGGGGGTTGACGGTGGAAGTTCGGAGGCGGCATTCGCAGCTGTGCGTACTCGTCAAGGCGAGCTGCGAAGGTCTGAGGGCGTATGTTGAGGGAGCGAGGTCTTGTGAGCTTGGTCGGGGTGGTTTGCCGGTGTGCGAGACGTAGAGCTTGAGAAGCGACGTTTGGGCGGGTGCAGCGATTTGGTCGGTCTTCTGGGTGAGCGCAACCCAAGATCGGGTCGTAGTTGTCGAGGATGGGTGTGGGCGAGAAGCTCGAGGGGGTGGTGGGCTGAATCAGTGCGGGGTATGCGAACGAATGGGGGAGTCCTTAGGGGATGGCCGGAAGTCCTTGCGTAGTGTCCAAACGTATCTGGGAACGTCCATTTACGACTATATACAGTTGTCGGGGCATGCTGCAGCCGGGTTGTTCGTTTACAAGGGTTTGTGAGGAGCTCAGCTGTGGGTGGATCCGGGAAGGGATGGGGAGCAAGGTTTCAGCGCAAAACCGAAGGATTATAAGGTATGAGACGCTCACCTGGAGTTGAGACGTCGAGTGAGACGGAGACGGATGAAAGTAGGTTAAGATGAGGGATGAGGAGGACATGGTCGGAGGGATCGGAACGAGGCGTTGGCATGGCGCTGGAAAAGACCTAGAACGCGTGACCACCGCGTTCTACGGACCTGTCGAGAGACGCTGCTAGAATCTCAGGGCACTGGGACATCCCAGTGGCCGTCGACGCCAACAACAAATGGGCAAGTCCCCTGGCGGGCACGGTTGCGCTGCACGCCAGTTCCAGTGCCTTAAACATGGAAATGAGTTATTAGAAATACAGGTAATCGAAATGAGAACTGACCTAAGCGTTGAATACGATGTTCTCTGGGTGCCTAATCTCTAATGTGGTGGTGGTGGTTCAGGACGACGACGCGGGAGTCCTGACCACAGCCATCACGCGCGAGTCGGAGTTTGAATCGGGCACAAATGGCAGAAGGGTACGAGGAGGAGAGGGTCCCAAGACTCTAACACTAGTCTAAGGAGACGGGCAGAATAAAATGGAGAGAAAGTATTCTAATAGTATCATTGTGCACCCGCGTGATTTTGGGGGGCCTTCGGCGTCATACTATATTTGCCCAACCCCACGCTGACTTTGCTCATGTTTGGCAACGGCTTTGGGGTTCAGGCAATCCGACAAGGGTTGACCTTGTACCCCCAACTTGTAATCTACCTCTTCGGGATTGGCTTCTTCCCGGGCTTCAAGTCGCTCAGGAGGCTCATATCTAGCTCCTCTGCCCCTCTGAGAGCCCTGGATCCACTCTCAACGCGATAGCACCCTCGCTCGAAATGCGCGCCCTGGATCCCTCTCGGATCCTCGAGGGCGATGTACCCATCTGGGCGCATCAGAGACGAGATAGCGAGACACGTCCTAGAAGCCGCCAGCTCTAGGGACACGCCCATGAACCCGATGTGCCAAATAGGCGTGGTCCCGCAGGCGTTCTCTCTTGCGGAACCTTCCAAGGGTTCACGATCTGGTTCCAGAGACAAGGTATGTTATCCTGTTCCGCTCCTGCCACTACTAACTCTCCTTCATCTGAAGTTTCCCTCGCCAGCTTCGAAACCCCGCATCCTTTGCCGTTCTTCCCTACCCGGACCTACGATTTCATTCTGTCTGGCTCTGACTTGGAAATGATCTCGGAACTTGCGAGACCTCCCCTACAACCAGATCCCTGTCTCCACGGACCCTCCACATCTACCAAATCACCCGCCTCAAGCTCTCGTGCACCCGGCCCTCGTCGTGCCATTCTCGATGCGTTATCAAGCTGCACTTCGAGGGACGACTCCTTTTCCAGGTAGTTCGTGTTTCTTTCGTTTACCTTCTCTTTGCTGATCTTGGTCCTACGAGGTCGTTGTTCTGTGAGGATGTCTCGCCATGTATCCTGCTCGTCATTGCCCAGTGCTTGTCGCCCTCCGCTATCGCAGGAAGCACCGCCAGACGTCGACGTCCGTATAATCCTCTATGTTCTTTGGGAGACATACACCCATCTGCGTCTAGTTTTGCTTGCTTCGTTCATTTGACTCGTCTTTCTTTATTTCCGGCCTTCCCGATCGTTGTGTCCCCGGGATGTGTGCCCATACTTCCTTCCTATCCCGTACTTTCAATTGGTACAGATCACCCTTCATTGCCCCAGGAATCACGCTCCGCCGTCGAGGACACAAACGAAGCCCCCCGATAACACTGGGGACCGCTATGTGAAGGCGAGATGCTGAGGAGGGAGAAATTGACCCAGACAGAGTGGACGGTCGAGCGGGATGAGACGATTCAACGTCGATCGCCGCCAAGGTGAGCATCCATCTTGTTTTCTCTTTTATTTCCTCTTCCCGGTGAGGCGTCCCCCCTCGACCCTTGCATCGCCCACCTTCCTTCAAGATGCGTCCATAACCTCTGTGCCTCGAAACGTAGGTGAACCCCTTTGGTTTTGTTTGTTATATTCTGGTCCTCTCTTCCGCCGTTTGGGTACGATCGCGTGCTGACTGCTCCCATCCTTTGGTAGGACGAAACTCACCTTTCCGCGCTTCTCCCTTCCCAATCCCAGCTCCTCTTACCCCTTCACCTGTGTACCTTCCACGTTCGCTTCACTGCGTCGCAAGCATTTAGCCGCCGGATCACAATGCCTAGGAGAGTCCAGGCCTGTCCTCATGCCAGGATCAAGTTCACCAGTCACGGTGCGTCCCGACAATGGAGTTCAGCCCAAGGAGCGCCTATCGATTTGCCTTTCCCGTCTCCTCGTACTTCCCGAACGCATCCTTTCCAATCGCCAGCGCTCACTCCGACATACGAGATGTGTAAGAAGCTACGAGCTTATGCAGATTTTCAATCGCCAGATCAACGATCGGCCACCATGACCGGCACGTTGTGATTCCGGGCGTTGGGTTTCGAGGACAGCGCACCTCGAGTTCTTCGTATTGCGATCATTGGCGTTTCGGGATTTGTTCACGTCTATTTACCGCACTCCCCATCGTTCGTTCCGCCGTTCTGCCGTTCCCA
>JANDKE010000474.1:8437-24680 GCA_027627275.1 Coprinellus aureogranulatus
GNCNNCNNNNTNNGCTGNTGGAANCNNNNATANNNNGNGNTANNNGGAGTTGGAGAAGAGGAATTGGTCGGTGCTACCTCACCACTAATCAATCTTGCCTCTCTTCCTGAATAAGATCTCTGCCTTGGGGTCTGGAGAACGGCTACCTGCAAACCAAATTCCGGGCATNACTTGGGTTGCGTCGCCAGGGAGTTTGATGTCGTAGTTCAAAAGGATGTGGGACACTACAGCTTTCACCTCGTTGACNGCGAAGAAACGTCCTGGGCTATCATCAANTTGTTAGTACAGGTCNGCCNCNTTCAGAGGTCGGGCCGTACCATGCATGCCGCCCGAGTCCGAAGAGCATGAAAGTGGGATCGAGGACAACCGCTTGGTTCTTCCATGCGCTGTCCTCAGACTTGCANAACCTGTATCCGTCGAATGACTCCGGGTTCTCATAGACGTCCTGAANTATATGTGAGGAACAGGGNCCANCTANGCAGATGGGNAAAGCATACNGGGTCGGCATGNATACCACAGGANGCAACACCAACGGTGTAGCCNGGCGGGACCTTGACNCCATTNGAAAATGTGAATTCCTTCANGGCTTTCCTCGCACCCGTCACTGTAANAGGAATGTCAGTGAGAAGGGTGTATGCNTGTGNGCCTNGAACTNACCACCAGCCATGCCAGACAGCCTAAANGACTCTTTAACGAAGCTGTCAAGCTTATGCATNTGAACCATGGCTTCCTTCGTCCATCCCAATCTTCGANTTGTCTCTTCTATTTCCTTCCTAANNGGCTCNACGTATTCCCGACGTGCAGCGANGTCAAACAGGACGGAAGACAGACCCTGNGGNATGTTGATAAGAANGAAANANGTNTATGTGCTCNGGACTCACCAGGGTCGAGGTGTGAATTGCTGCTGCGTTCACCATCATGATCCTTATNACCATGTCNTCAACGGTTTTAAGCTCGGGAGGAGCATAGTCCAAAAGCCACGATATCAAGTCGGACTAGGGATGCGTAAGTCAAGGGTCGNCGCNCTAAGTACNGTTTATNGACTCACCGGCCTCCCTTCCCAATCNAGNCCNTACNTCGCATCCTTATCAATGCGTTCCTGGATGNTTGGTCCNANNACCNTCGTNNCNGTCTTTACAGACGANTGTATCTTGGTCATAAGNGGNCCCACGACNCTGTACNGGCNCTGTCACNGTCAATGGACAAGAGAAGATGAAAGCTCGTACGGTTTCACGAAGGAGGGAAGAAGGTGAAGAAGAGTNGCATCCATGAATGCATGTATCGTCCAGTCTTCCTGTACTCTGAGGTAATCNGGATCCCTGCCTAAATAGTGNTTGAGAGCATCGNCGNNGGNAANCAAANCAGGGCTTACAGACAGGTAATCCNACGAACAGGCGGTTAGCNGTTCNGCAGATTANGTGAACCAGCTGCCCGTGGGTCCGGGGTAGAGCTTCCCAGTCTGTANTCTNTTCAGCCTCCNGGAGCAATCGAAAACCNNAAGGACTGACCNTCACCCCTCGGAAGGTACGTATTGCATGACTCCACAATCTCCTCCGTCAGAGCGCCGAAACCAGCTGCCATTGCCCTTGTCATAGGGGTTCGCACTACCGCNATCTGGAATTCGTTCATATGGGCGTGTTTGCCGAAAAGATACTCAGTTTGTAAAACCTGCAAGACNCANTAGAATCNAGCANAGTTTTCGGTGCAGGATGTNCNCTCACATCAGTCGTAGTTGCTTGCATGTCGAGAANTTCTGTAGGAGCTTTACGCAAATCATCATGTAAGGTNGTCCCACTGACGACAATGGTCCATCCGGTCGCTGTACTGGGCGTCGAGAGCTTGAANACACTTCCNTGATACTGTAAAGAAGGCTTCAACGTTGGGCNCCCATATTGAAGCNACGGTGGNCNNNNAAGCTGCTTACCTTCTTGTAACCTTCNTTGAGAAGCTCGTGGCCCTTAAACAGNTATTTCCAGCCATCCANGTACGCGCCGATGAAGCTATCTGACCCAAGNGTGGGGATAGAGTCGATCTGGAACCAGGACAGTCAGCATCTNCAANCAGTACNCNNNTNAANTCATGCTCACCTTNGACTTGATCCTATGGAACTGTATCCAGCGATACANAATGAAGGCTAGGAAGCTACATATCANGTACTGGCCCAACGTTGCCATCTGAAGAAGACCGTTCAGTAGTAACCAANGGTGGGGNAANNCGTNGTCNNGTCCGCTCAAGGCTCTCCACAACTGTGTCCGTGGTCANGCTTNGACGTATTACCNCCCGTCGGAGTCCCTTCTTTTTCGAAGGTCNCNATGACACGTAAAGGGCAGGCAAAGGGCGGGCANTNGNATTCCCATAGCATACGAAGGCGAGGCGATAAGGCGGTGAAAAGGTCTATATATGAGCTGGGCTATGCTATGTGGTAGAACAAGTTGAGATGGGGGTATGAGATANTATTGACTGAGATAAGAATAACACCACCTGAGACCANATCCAAAATCCTTCCACCAGCTCATGCTTGAGGGCNCTCNACCGCCGGCGTCGAACGTGANNTCNCCTCCACTGGCNNCGCTNTNCCACTCTCNTCTCTNCTCACCCTCAACGCCCACTCGTACGCCTTTCCCAGATACTTCANATAATCAATATCCTTCTTGCGATTGTACATCACCAGCCGATGATGCAACAGCTCCAGATCCTTGAATAACAGCAGCGGGGGAACATAGTCGTCTGGGACCTCCGTTGCGCCCGTCATCCTTACAAGGGGTCTGTCAATAGCAGAGTGNCCNACACCTAAGACGGTCTTTGTCGACCGCAACGCCGGCTTGGGNAGNGCTTGTCGCACAGATTGAGGCGGGTATCGTTCNGCGAAAACGCGTATGNTCTCGAGGGCACGGTCAACGTGGTCATTGAGGGTATACACCCTGATCATGGCNGCGTTTGCTCGTTCCAGAACGCGGGCATCCAGTCGTCTGTTGCCACCATCNGGATAGACGCCACTCGCTTCAATGGGNGTCCACTCCTTCCACAACTCCTCCGCCCACTCAAGGGCTAGCCTCCNTTCTGCACCGGATGCGCCCCTCTTACGAGCGTGNGCNCACCGTTCCANAGCNTCAATATANGCNCGNACAGGNCGTGGCGTNATNCCGAGTTCCTCAAAGANGCTGGAAAAGACTTCGCGAGATTCGCGTAGAGACGCATGGTTGTAGAACACNGAGAGGTAGGCTGTGACGANNCGCGGTGTGATCTGGACATNGCGGAATTTCCCGTGGCTNGAGCCTTGGNTGTCNNGTATNGCTTGGAACAGGAATTTGACTTCTTGCAATACCTCGTTATGCGTCTGNGGAGGTATATGTGCGAATCTGATGTCTTCNTGTTCCACCACGTCGGCCGTAGATTGCTCTGTCCCGACATCCGCCGTAGNTGCGTCCTGGCCAAGGATTGAGGTGTGAGCTTCATCCTGNTTNCGTGCCTTNGCTACTGGGCTNTTNTTGTCCAAAACAACCGTCTTNGCCCGNACGAACGGAGGGTCGTACGCTGCGTAAGCGTTGAAGACNTGCATCATNACTTCTTCATCCACCTCCGCATCCACAGGTGCATTCAAACTCTCCAAACCCTCCCTATTCCTTGTCATCTCCGCCAGAATCCACCTCACCCTNCCCANGTCGCCTATCCGTTTCGCTCCCTCCAGCAGCGCGCAGAANGTCTTCCTATCAGGGTGNTATGCAGATNGCCCGGTAGCATCCCTGTGAGANTCCAACATCTGCCTTGCTATCCTNAACGCCTCTCCNACGAATTCNTTCGTCCCTGCTCGCGCACACGCCAGNATTACAGCATTGTAGCTCGCTACCGTTGGCGTAAGGCGGTGNTCCACAGTCATTTCTGTCCATAGATCCAATGCACGTTCTGGTTCGGAGGTTAGAGANGANTTGAGCGGGAAAGCGCAGGCCTTGATCATGAGTGTATACAACGGCACGTCGGGATCTGGATGGGCCACGTATCGCATGTGCGAGAAGAGGTCCCATGCCTGCGCTCTCGCGATAGATGCGGGTCGGTGGAACAGCGCCGAGATGACAGAGGTATAAGTTTGCATCGGCGCGGGGGCGTTCTGGTTCTCGTAGTTATGGAGGATTTCAAGGGCAGACAATGGGACGAGGTCTGGAGCAGTCGATTTTAGGTGGGCTTGGATGTGCCAGTGTCGTTGGTCTTCGTTTGGTGTGCCTGAGATAAAGGTGGACATGAAGCGGTCGGCTGCAGCTGGATTGCCCATTCTTCCGTACAACTGGAGCACGCTGGTGAGGGCACCGTCAGGAAGTGGAAGGCCGGTGCGCTAAACCAGGCAGGGTCAGTAACGTATTGTCAGCTAAGACTACATCTTACACACCTTCATAAGCTGCAATGTAAGCTCCGCTGAATGTGTGTCTTTCGCCTTCGTCGACACCCTCACCAGAGCCTCACATTCCCGCATAGTGAGAATGCTCACAGGGAAATTCGTCTGTTCTTCATTGGCATTCTCAGACGACGAGATTCTTTGTGCGCCTTCTAGTCTTGATACGATTGACTCGAGCCTTGATAAAATGACTTGGACAGGCCGCTGGCTCTCTGTCGAACTCTCTCCTGCAGTCGAAGACGTGCCGTCCACATCAAAGCGCTCGTACATGGACTGCACTAGCAGTGCATCTTCCGCTGCTTGAGCTGCCCGTATAGCCTTCTCGTTGACTTGCAGCTCCTGCTCGCCTTCAAATGGGTTGGCCAATACGTCCTGGTAAAATGCCGAAAGTTCCGTCTCGGTGTAGTGAAGCTCTGGCACCTTAGCCTCTTCCTCCTGAAATTAGGCATGTTAGAAAGAGTGCGGGAACCCAAGGGTTTGTTACTCACTTCGACTTCCACAACCTCCTCCAATGCATGAACCCTCTCATCCAACTCCTGCAAAGCTTGTGGTGGACCTTTCCGCCTTAGGGCAATANGAACCAATCATAGGTCTTTTCCTGGATGCATAGTCAGACCAAGGAAGTAAAGGATTCGGCGGAGCAACATACCGGCCACGAGACGCAGGCAAAGCAGGCACACCATCCTGGCCAAATGGTGGGGGATTTGAGGACGCCGGTTCAACGTTACGAAGTGTCCGNGCNACAGAGAAGGCCCTCCGCANGCTCGANNTCNCTTTTCNGGANGCGGTNAGCATTTTGNNGTTGGGGANNTGNAGGTAGANNGGTCNNCTCTGTCCGAGTCGCCAANAGGTNTGAANTGACNGTCAGAGGTCCNGAACCCGAAATTTCTGGACGCGNTATTTGCATCTNTTATGNTCCCANGGCGTTGNATGTGTGACGCGTTCGCTGGGCGCCTATTTGCCGATCTCTCACCCAANNACCATCATCACNACCTCNATCCACCCCNGTAGCAAGTGNGNAGANATNGAAAATCTCTGAAACAAAGCCGACACCTTNNCTTGTCNATGCCAGNGANGGGAGTNGAGGTGNNNAGGCTGTGCNNGTGCATTCTCATACTGTCAACTNGCTTGATCAACGAATTGAATAGGTGCAACTGCATCAATCAAAGGTCAGATACATACTAGTAGGAGCTCAATGGATGGGNAGNGNGGAATACTACCATGAAAGTATTTTGGGNTTCTCCGCAGGTCANCGCTCTTTTCCTTCCACCAAACCCGAGTGCAATNAGCNTATGCATTGCTATGGTTANGATACAAGATGCGATGNGCAATCAAGGGTGTTNAATTATNAGCGTTCAACCCTCTTCCCATTCATCCAGGTTCGCCTAGAAGNCCATCGGTACGAATGGNGAGANGAATGNCACGGTAAANTTGGCTCAGNGGCACTATCTATCGCATTCCATCAGAACCGAGAAGAGAGGTAAAACGCACTNGGCTGCTTCGAAACTTTGCAAACCCAAGCATCAANATTGTGTTTCTNNGAATAGNAACCCCACTCCTGGTATTNNTCNCGCTGAAACTANCNCGACTGTATGCNTTCTNNAGGNCTCNCCGNTAGCNCCACTGTTCGCACTCGAGTCTCCTCAGATGGGGTATCATGGTGACACCGGGCAACGGGGAGACGAGTTGATCATCCCTTACCAACCCAAACGTCATTGAATACCCCGCAATACCCTTCTTCGGCGTAATTCCCAGACACCCTGCTGGGGTATATAATGGGTCGNATCCTCAGGNTGGTTCTGNAGTGCCCGGTGCATTCCCNTACNTTCACTACAGGTAAGNTCCCTCTTCAGCTCTTCCCTNGGCANTGTAACTCAATGTCGCGTTTCCTTCAGATCTTAGGCTGGTCCTACAATCGTCCATCTAAACCACTTNTTACTCAAAACCTCACAACCCACGTCAGTGTTGCTTATCCTCANNNNGCCTANTTTCGNNGGTCTGACCNNGNANNNCTCTCCAGTTCATAANCTNAAAATGCGTTTCTCCACCGCTGTCGTTATCTTCGCTGCTGCTCTCTTCGGCGGTTCNANCGCTCATGGCCGCCCCCATGCCTGTGNGTANNCTTCTGNCATCTGTCGCCTCNTCCCCNTGACTAACCTGTNNGCTTCAGGTCTCCGTCGAGAGNTCACTCCCTTGAGGTGCGATCGCCCGGCCACGGTCACANCAACGGNCAAAACCACAACCACCATGAGTCCCGCGACCTCGCCGAGTTCGACCTCGACGCGCGCGACGTCTCAGATGGCCGAGATCGTCGAGATCCTTGAGCCCGCCTGAAAAGGCAGGGTCTAGACAGCACGAATGTTATGAAGTGTTCTGGTCACCCTTCTGACCGCGAGATGTCGCCGTATCCGCTACGATAAGCGCCCAAACTCGTACCTATACGGAATCCTGTATAAAGTCCTTTAAATGGTTACATTATATAACGGCTGTGGCCATACAGGGTGATGGCCACAGTTCGGGTCATTTCCACAAGGCCTGTCGAGGGATTTCCCTTTAATGCTGCTCGCCGACGAATTGATTGAACCATCTAAAGACTTCATAGTGCCATTTCAAGCTAGTGGCTTTGATCAGCGTCTGCAGATCGCGGGTACAAAGGAGATGGTAAGGCGAACCTATTGCCGTGATTCAAAACCCAGTGATTTTCATCCGGGAAAACTACCAAGCGACTTGGTACGCCGCGCCTGCAGTGGAAGAGGAGAAAATACAAGGGAAAGTATCAGTCAATATCAGGTCCCGATGGGAGAATTCAGAAAACAATAGTCCTTTGACGTACTGCTGTAGAGCGTGGAATGCCGCAATGCCTTCGGTTTCCGGCAAACGATAGTCTTTGCTGCCATGGATGATGAGTTGA
This sequence comes from Coprinellus aureogranulatus, assembly GCA_027627275.1. Lineage (NCBI taxonomy): Eukaryota > Fungi > Basidiomycota > Agaricomycetes > Agaricales > Psathyrellaceae > Coprinellus > Coprinellus aureogranulatus. Next base: position 15,736 of record JANDKE010000474.1, read on the forward strand.
GGGGTAGACCACTTGTGAACGAAGTTCGACGGGCTGAATCTGTGATATTGGTCAGTACCGAAGCCGTGGAGACTAGCTTCGAGAAAACTTACTTCTCATTTAGTTTCTTCGTCTTCTCCTCCCAGGGTCTATGAATGGCTCATTAGCCAGAAAGTCTACCTGACATTAACAAAGTCATTCATTACCTTCCTCCCCATTCATGGTTGAACTATGATCGCGGGTCATGGTCAGCATGAGGTGGATTGCTTGTCATAGAGCGACGAAGAAGATGCTCACGAAGAACAGTTCATCCGTTGAATACCCGTTATAGTTGGAATCAAACACCTAGAAGGCACCAGAGTCAATATCGCAACTGAGGTTGGCGAGGCTTCGCAGGAAGGCAGGAACCAGGGCACCCCGTACTTACTCCATCATGACAAACGAGCGCCTACGATTATAGACCATCAGAAGGATCTGCCAAGGCAGTACAGAGACCTATGATGTAGACAAGTACCTTGAAATTGAATCCAAACTCTGGGTGCCCTTGGATCCAGCTTGGGGGACCCGGTTAGCTCAACTGCCGGTGGAATGGGAGTCAGAAACCTCACTTGATAGCGTAGCCTCCCCAGCTCGCTCCAGCGGCGACTGCACGCTCAGGGTCGATCTATAAAAACAGAATATCAACGATGGCAACGGGGGATGGCGAAGATTGCTAGCGGTCAGTTGAATTCAATTCCTCAAGGCTGTGGTATGTACCTCCGAGTATTTCTCGAGGGCGTACTTCCATCCAGAGATCATGTCTTCGAAGGGCTTTCCTCCCCAGTCACCGGCGATAGCATCGGTAAATTCTATTACCATTGTTTGTGTACTTTAGCCTCGATGCGAGTTGAGTGGATCGCTCCCTACCTTGCCCAAATGTCGTGCTTCCGGTAGGGTTGATCATGACCACAAAATATCCTTGGTTGGCGAACACTGCGGAAATTCTTCAGTAAAGAAACCGGCAGAGCAGAGTGCCTGAAACCCAATTTACCGTTCGGATTCCAGCGGTTCGACCACTGATCCTCCCAAGCCCCTTGGGGCCCTAGAAGAGCAAGATGAGTTCATCCATTCGATGGAAATAGACGATCATCACGCAAATGCACACCTCCATGAATGAGAAGAACCGCTGGGTATTTTTTATTCTGATTCGCTTCCCAGCCCCGTGGCTTGAGCACCCAGCCCTGAACATCCTTCTGCCGAGCGCCCTTGAACCAAATTTCTTCACCTTCACTCATGTGTTTACCCTCCAAGGCGGACTTTGTGAGGTGCGTGAGTTGTTCGGGTTTAGCGAGCACATCTACCTGTGCCTTATCTCCCGAGAGCAAGGCATCTTGGACAGCTTTCAGGTCACGGATGATGAATACATCATTTGGGGAGGTAAGAGAAGATTGAGAGAACAAGAGGCGATCGTTGGGGAGAGCTTGGATTGCAGAAGCAGCTTTGTGGTGCGTCAGCGGCGTTGGAGTCGTGTACTTCTTGTCCAAACGAGGATGTGTAGATGACTCGGAAGGCGTGGGTGGAACAGGTAATGCGAATATCTTCACTTTCGCCTCGTCTCCTGCTGTGAGGTACAAGGTTGTATCGTCTTGAGAGAACTACATCCATCCGGCACTGAGTAAGCGATCGTGAGCCGAGCAGTGGAGCGCCTAACTGACCGTTATCTCGCTGGGCGACTATCCCAGTCCTGAGTGACGGTAAAGCGCACGTCCTTGTCGAGGTCATATATCACGATCTTGGCCCTAAGAAAAGGACAAAACGAAGGTGGACGGGGTCAATGAATTAATCCAAAATTACTGCGAACCGCGTTTCTGACCTATCGCTCTCGTAACCATCCTCATCGAGCTCAAGCCATGCGACCTTCGAACCATTCTTACTGAACACAGGATTATGAATTGCACCTTGGTTTCCGGAAGTCAGCTCCCTCGGGCTATTTTCGCCCTTTATGTCGACAATGTAGACCTGCCAAACGCAACATGAAGCAATACCCCGGCAATGAATGAAACACCACCGACATTCTGCTTGGTGTGCCAGGCCTCCGGGAGCTCTGGGTCCTTTGCGGTATACACGATGTGTGTACGCGAAACGTCGAAGTCGTCAGTTCCACCGAAAGGCTCCACGGGAGAGTGCTACGAAAACGTTAGGTTGACACACACTCGGGAGAACAACGGAACACGCACATGTCCCGTGCCCTTGAGAGGAGCATAGAAGGTATCGCCTAGCGCCCATTTCTCGTCATTACCCTGAGACAGACCAACACTAAACAACTGCGGCCGCTTGAGGCTCTGCCATTCGTCCCAGTGCCTCTCGTATGTCGTGTCGTAGACGAGAGCAGTGTTGCCACGGTCATTCCAGTCCTTGTCCTTTCGCCTCACCGAGGTAAGGTTCCCATCCTCGTAGACGGTGTCAGAGAATACAAGCAGGGAGGAACCAGGGACTCGGCGGAAGTTGGCGGGGGTCTTAGTGGGGAATTTCCCGACCAGCTGAGGAGAACCAACAGATGCCGGAGAGTTGGAAAGCTCCGCTTCGTATTTGAGGTTGAGAGAGTAAAGCTCCGCAGTTTCTTCGCCCTCTACAACGTTGCCGATGGTTCGCTTGTCAATCCAGAAGAGGTGACCACCCTTGGCGAGCTGGGCGTGGGGTTAGGACGCGTTGCGTGAAGTGGTTGGCACGCACCGGAAGCTGCAGTGGCTCTGCATCCGATTCCAACGCGACGACNACGACAGACTTGTGGTTCCTATTCAAGATACCTGAGTANNGCGTTCTAGAGAACNAAAAGAACGTAGACAGACTTCTTCTCTTCAAAGTCGAACTTGCTGAATGGTACGANCGCCAAGTCGCCTATGTCATTGGCCACAGCGGNGCCCCGGTCTTCCAAGGGTTACCTACGTGGGCCGTTCGTTCAAGCCGCGCTTCTGCGACGTAATTTACACTCACCAGGTCTTTGGGGCTGAAGGTATCCGCTCCNTCCTTCAGCGCGAACGCCTTGGATNCCATTGAAGGTGCTGGAGTTCCGGGCATGGGTCGCGGTGCGAGCGGTAGCTGCGCGGTCAAACCCAAGAAGGGTATAGGAAACCTCATGTTGGCCTTGCAACAGCCTGTATATATAGCGGCGTGATTGTTATCTCTTGTCGATGAAGTTGAAGAATTCGGTCGAGGCCCCTATTGTGCTGTCGTAGTTGGAAGCACAATGAGGAAATGCGAGCTGATGCGNACTTCAAGCGCAATGATCAGGCGAAATGGCGCATCACCTGGCGCTTACACGACCTGTGAGGAGTCAGAAGACCTTCTAGCTGGATGATTTCGTTTTGGATATGCAAATTGTGCGATATAAAATGCTATATATCGTAGCAGNGATAGTATAACATCGATAGTCAAGCCGAAGGTCCTTACTCGTCCATCTCCTCGTCTTCCTCCTCAACCTCCTCATCGCCAGCCTCGTCCAACTGCAGATCAGCTGGAGGATCCATCTGAGTCACCTCTCCAGTAGCTGAGTCCCACCGCGATAGAAGTGCAACGCGGAACACGACCATCTTCTCCCCAATGAGTTTGAGCAGCTGTGCTTGCTCCGCGGTGAGAGTCTTGCCCTTCTCGCAGATTTTGTGGGGTGCTGTGAGTGTAGGAACGCCTCGGTTCATCGTCGTCGTAAGGCCGAGTTTTCGAAGCTGGGGATCTTCGTTGTGGGGGAAGGGTTCGGGAGGGTCTGAGTGCTTTTGCATAACAGGGCCGACGGGAAGGACGATTGTTCTTGACGCGGTATTGCCTGCACGCGCGAAGTCTGGTTGCTTGAAGTCGTCGAACCATTCGATAACTTCTGATGGTTCAGAGTCGGTGAACATCAAGCCAACTTGGCCTTTTACTTGCTATTGCGACATTAGGTTTGATACGAGATTGAAGATAGACTGGGAGGCACGCACCTGAGCCAATTTGTGCAGACCAGTCTTATGCTCCTCCTCCTCCGTTTTGCCAAGTGCCTTAGCCATAACCGCCGCTCGTCCAAAGAATATCCGTGCAGAGCTGCCCTCGCGTTAATTGAAAAATGCTTGCTCGAACTTGGGCCCGACGTACTCTTTCCAGAGCTTCCTCACGGTTTTAAGATGGGTATTCCGCATGGCACCCACTCCAAAGAGCCAGCAGTACCTGTATTTGTCGGCATTGGCTTGTACCTGGATGAGATTCTAAGGATATACTCATGCAGAAGAGCCCAAAGTTATATACCTCGTCAATCAAGGCACTTTTGTGTTCTCGCGTCTTCTTCGAGACTTTCGTAAGGGATACTATGGGCCAATGTCAGTACCCATTCATAAAAGGCTATACCCAGGACTACATACCGACTTTTGAGCGTTTCGAGCGGGGCATGGTGAAGGAGCAAACAGAGGACGATTGTGATGGATTTGAAGTCCGCCAAAAAATAGATCTGCGGTCGCTTGTTTGATCACACAATGGCTTCCGTCTCCGTCTCTCAAAATGAGCTCAAAGCTCTCGAGGATTGCCTCCTCAACGTCTCTGGAAAGGTTCCTCTACATGTCAGATTCAGGGCTTTGTTCACTCTTAAGGGCCTGAAGTCGGACGAGGCAGTTGCTATCATCGGCAAAGGTACGATCCATGGAGTACTGCTAAAGATCAGGGTGCTAATTGCTGTTCAGGTTTTGCTGATGACTCTGCTTTGCTCAAACACGAGCTCGCATACTGCCTAGGGCAGTCAAAAAAGACTTCGGCGTTGCCTACGCTCGAGGCTGTTCTGCGTAACAAGTCTGAAGACCCGATGGTCAGGCATGAGGTGGGTGTCTATCTGCCTTTCATGTTACATGCTCTGATCGGCGTCCGAGTAGGCTGCGGAAGCCATGGGTGCCATCTCATCTGCGTCGTCAATCCCTGTTCTTGAAGAGTTTCTATCAGACTCGGAAGATGCTGTTCGAGAAACTTGCGAGATCGCCATTGCCAAAATCAAGTGGGACAACTCCGAGGAGGGAAAGAAGCATCAGGAGGAGCAGAAAGAGGGCGTTCCGTAAGTGTTACAGGTACTGTGGGCTACGCGCGGCGGTGCTGACGTCCCAGATTAGACTATACACTTCCATTGACCCTGCTCCTCCCACGTCGGGCTTGTTGAAGGGTGCTCCTAAGCCAGAGGATGTCCAGCAGTCAAGCATTGAGCAGCTCCAAGCCCAGCTTGTCGATACAAAGCTCCCTTTGTTCGAGCGTTATCGTGCTATGTTTGCACTCAGAAACATTGGAACACCCGCTGCAGTTGATGCTCTTGCTTCTGGATTCTCTGATAAAAGCGCTCTGTTCAAGTACGTTCTTGATGCTTCGTCAATGATATTCATGAGCTGACAGATTGACTAGACATGAAATTGCGTTCATCTTTGGACAACTCTTGTCGCCCCACTCCGTCCCCGCCCTACTGGAAGTTCTCCAAGATAAATCAGAATCTGATATGGTTCGCCACGAAGCCGCAGAGGCTTTGGGAGGCATTGCCACACCTGAAGTTTTGCCCCACCTTCGGGAATGGATGACGCGCGACGATTCTCCTCAGGTCGTTCGAGAAAGCTGCCAAGTTGCCATCGACATGTGGGAGGTGAGTTTACCTATGTACATAACCCTATAATCCGATTGACTCAAACTTCTCCGACCAGTACGAAAACTCTGGAGAATTCCAGTATGCTAACGCTTTGGAGACTGTCGCCGGCGCTGGAGTGCCAGTTAGTGCATGACGGATGGATTGACCCATTGTGATGTGATATATACCACTGTAATTTGGGCTCGCGATGCACCAGTTGGAATACTACTCTCTCCTGCCCCTCCAGCTGCGGCTGCTCCGAGTCTGAGGAGCAGCGATCTTATCTTATCGCTGCTGATGTTGTATCGTGCCGACGTACCGTGAGAGACGGCATGCCAGTGCTCCTGAGGTGAACCAACCAGGGCTGTCTCAACTTCGCGCCAACCATGACTCGCCAGTGCGCAAACCGCCATTTCCTGGGCTTCTGGTTTACAGGTCTCAAGGTTGTGCCGCGTCTCGTACAGAAATCTAGGACCGATGTGTCGAGCGCACTATGCGAACGCCGGTTCGGTGAGCACATTGACCATTGACCAGGAAAAGCCTCCGATACAATCGCGTCCTGGGGTTAGCCATCTTGCCACAGCGACTTAGCTCCTCTATCTACTCGCCTTCGAGTTGAAGCTGATCATCTTCTTGAACCCAAGGTAGTATTCTTCTCCACGACTACTATTAGCTTCTCGGCGGACTTCCCGTGTGGAGACACGAGAGGAAAGGCCAACATGACTGCAGACAATTCGCAGAGCGGCGACATCTGACATCCTCCCCCGTATGCCCTCTCGCCCCAAGACATTTAAGGGTACATTGCAAGTTCAGTGGCGCCGTCAGGCTGTCTCTGCATGCTTCTGGCTCCCCACCTTAAGCCCTGTCTATTTGTCTACCATAACCTTTGGTTCTAGCTTTTATCTCATCGGCCACTGTGCGCTTATATAGCGGGATTTATTGGGCGGCCCTATCGTTACCGGTTCATATAAGACGGAGCACCTGCCTTCTTCACCGGTCGATGTAAGTTGGCGATTCCTTATGTCTTGAACCACTCTGACGTTGCCTCAGCTCCCATCTTCGACCACTATGAAGAATGCCGCCCAAATCGCGTAGGCTTTCTCTGAGGCCCTTGCTGTCCTTCTCAGTGCTCATAGTACGCGTAGGCATGGGCCAATGCTCATTGGGTTTACACTCAATGCCATTCTCTACGGAATCATGATAACGCAAGTGTATTTGTATTATACGACGTACAAGAGGTGCGTGCCACGTCCATTACTCCGGTGCCCTTTGTGAGCTAACGCGTTACCGGCAGGGATCCACTCTTTTTAAGATTACTTGTACGACGTGAAGACAGCGCGCCTCGCCTCTGTTCCTGAACGTTCAACAGGTCCTCTTTCTGCTTATAGCAGATACTGTCAACACCGTGTTCGACTTTCTGTATCTATACAACTCCCTCATTCTGAAATTTGGTGAGTCCGGTCAATCACCGAACCCCAGGTTCCGCACTCGAGCGCTGAACTCTATCCTAGGGGATATGGTTTCGATTCAAACGGCGGATTGGCGTGCGTCCTTCATTATAATCATCTGCATTTCATCGGACTAATTCCTCGTGGACCGTACCTTAGTATTTGCAACCGGTACGTTCAGTTCCTCCCTCGTCGGACACCACCGCATGGCTTTGAACTAATTACGTGCGGACAGACCCGGCAATAACTGTGCGTCTCTCAAAGACTGTGCATCGCCTTATTCTGCAGTTTCTCAATTTCTCTTAGGGAATCATCGCAACTGCTGTCCAACTATTCTTTGCATGGCGCATCCGCGTCTTGACGAGGAGCTGGTTCTTCGTTGGCGTTGTAGGCATCCTCGCATTAGCCGGCATGGGTCAGTCAAGCTTTCCGCTCTGAAACAATTGATTGACTAGCTTACGAATGCAGTTGGATCTATCGTCACCGCTTGGGAAGTTGGACGTACTCCCAATTTCGTAGACTTTAGGAATTTCAAGGTCGGTGAACAGTGTGGCCGTCGTTGTCCAACGTGCTCTACTGACAGATGGTCCGTAGTCCGTCGTGATCATATGGCTTGCTTCTGAAAGCCTGGGAGACATCCTTATCACAGCCATTTTGGTCACATTCCTGTGCGTACATCTCTTTGAGAAGCATCCTGCAATGATCTCTAACTCCACGGATCCTCGCAGTGTATGTATAGATTAGTACCCATAGCCGATTTCTGAACGAGCTTCCACAGAAGAGGCATAAGACAGGATTCAAGAATTCAGACCAGATAGTGGATCGCGTCATTCGAGGTAGGAGCGGCTAAGCTTTCGCTTTGAACCAGCGTCGCTGACTCTCATTACTAGTCTCCGTACAAACGGGTCTTCTCACTTCAATCGTCGCAATCCTGGACCTGATATTCTTCCTTGCTGATGTGGGTCTCGGTCGTTCAGATACATGACTGCGGACTGATCTTCTTCTCTTCGAATCGTTATCAGCCCACGGGAACGTGACACGAGGGGCAAGCGGCTGTCCAACGATGCCGAGTCCAGCGAGCTGTCCTGTGTTTGGTCTGCGCAAATATGCGACGTTGCCATGGCAACACCAGCCAAAACCCCAATTGGACAGGGGGCTGGACAGCCACAGGACAAGTCCTGGGCTCGGCAACACTGGACAGCCGATTGCCGGTCGTGTGAGTACTCTCATTGCTAGTCTGCAAGTAATCATCCACAACAGGAATCTAGCCACCTTATCTTCAACTTCCCGCTCTGCAAGCTGTATACCAACTCCATGATGAGCAGCTTAAATTCCCGCAGGGGTTGGCGCATCTCTTCCGGAAGTCAAGACTCAGGAAACCCGCTGACAGAAGAATCATTTCATGTGAACTCTTGTCCGGTGTCCACAATCGGTACAGTTGGCGCTGGTAATCAGCCGCCCTGCCCGAGTGATGCCCCTGCTCCGAATACCAAGGTTGTGAGTCTTCCCGGTAATTACCTTTTGTGCCGCCCAACTGACGATGAAACACTTGGTGACGTTACCGATGTAGAAGGATTCATTACAATTCAGTCCTACAAATCGGCCTGAAATCCTTATTTCCATAGAGTCCCACCAGTTGACGGAGCTCACTGGTATAACACGAACGAAGTCACCGTCGCCGTGATACGGACAGGACAATAGACAGTGTTCTCTAGGCAGCTGACTCAACGCTTTCTCATTTACGACATTGGGCGTCTGTCTTCCGATGGTGATTTTAATCACAGTTCTCGTGGGGAGGAGGAGAAGCAGGTAGCCAGGACTCCTTGAATCACATTCTGCAAGCTTTCCATCAGCTTCAAACCTGCTATTTGAGCAGGCTCAGTCGATGGCTCACCTTCCTCTCGTTTTGCTGCTCTATATGT
>JANDKE010000475.1:0-24671 GCA_027627275.1 Coprinellus aureogranulatus
CCGGGCAGCCGAGCTAGTCAGTAGGCGTCGAGACGATGAGCGCCGCGGGTCCTACGATAGCATCGTCGATGTCAAAGGGCAAGGCGAACCCCCACTGACAGCACAGCAGCATTATATTCCGAAACCTTCAGGCGATGCGTCGGGCAAGCCAAAGGACTTCGCATCACTTTTACATCGAAAGTTGTCGACGCTCCTCGGGCCTTCGGCCACCCCACCACAAACACAACCGTTACATGACACCACCGCTCCCTCACAGAACACTGCCCACCCGATTCTACCTAACGTATCGAAGCCATTTTTCAATGGCTATACCTCAGCATCTCAACAGGCAAGAGCCCTTAGGCACCGTTCGAACACTATGCCATCCCGCCCCTCTGTAGACCTACCACCTATGTCACATAGCGCGGCAAATGAACGCCGGCCTGAGAACCGACAGCCTACTTCCTCCAGGCAGGGTTCCACTGAAGACGCTGGGGGCGTTCTAGTAGTCTCACACCCTACCCCGAGAGAAGTGGATGCCACCGTCGGTGTGCAGCACAAGCGACCAGCTCCGCTTCTGTCGATCCCACCTTCCGTCCGCCCCCCGGTGTCTCATTTGCCGCCCATTGACGTCGAAGGAGCAAATCGGGTAAATGCCTTTTCTCGGGGCCCCGTATCGTCTGCTTCTGTGGCAGCACAGAGGAATGCAGGCCGCGCATCCGACCGCTACTACACCAACCAGAGCAGAGTTCCCCACACGGCAGCAAGTGCCGCATTCCGAATCCCCACAGACCAAGTCCCCGAGCAGGCTTCAGGTCACAAGCACTCACATTCTGTCCCTACCGCAATGCCTTCTACGACAGCCTCGAATGATCACTCGACTCGCCCTTCACGTCAAAGCCGAACCATCCCCATACCCCAGTCCCCCCAACGCGTTGCATCTCTCCCACTTTCGTCGAGGTCGAGGTCAAGGGAAAGCATTTATCAAGCGGAGCAAGGTGACGAGACCATCCTTATGACCCCTTCTTCGCTCGCACCTACGCCCCTGGCTGAGCTACCTTCGTCTCAACCAACCTTCTCTCGTTCGGCGGAGCATGTCAATGAGATGCCGGAAAACGCTACATTGACCCCTTCGGAGAGGCGTAGCGCCCGAGCCAGACATAATGCATGGCGTTTGAAGGAAATTCACAGACATAACGAGGAGAAGATGAGGGAACAGGAGATGCAAATTGACACAGAGGATGAACGGGGAGATGTGGCGATTCACGATCCGCGTATGTTCAACCCATTCCGCTACCTCGCCGGTAGGAGAAAGCGGACCTTGTCGATTATATCACACGAAGCTCAAGATGGGACCGCAGTATGGATCTTTCACTTATTGCTGTTTCAACATGCTTACGTCCTTGAACCAGGCGAACACAGTTGTGGGTTCCCCGACTGCCTCCATCCTCAGCACAGCCCCCTTCGCGCTACCCGACGAGCGCGACCCTGTGAAGGCCGCAGAGGAATGGAGAGATCAAGAAGAAGCCAATGTACAGCAGATGTTGCGCGTTGGAACGGAAGAGGCGGCCTCGACCTGGTGTCGTGTTTGCTGTGAAGGAAGATCCACACGAGGAGAACAAACCACGGCCCAGGAAAATTTCCGCCAGCCGCGATGAGCGCTTCTCTGCCCAAGCNGCCAGCGCTAAACAGGTGTCTGCCAGCGTACCGCGGTAGTTTGGAACGAACTTTATGAGTCCTCACTGTATTTTTACTGACGATTCTTGCCATGTAGACTCTGTAGCATTAACTNTTGCTTTCGATCCATCATCTCGTCTTTTCTCTCTGCCACACACTTCGTTTTGTTATTCATTGTATTTATACCCCTTGCATCTTATATCCTTGTTCATTCTTACTTATATACCTAAGTCTCGTCGCTTTGCATTGTAGTCGTTAGAATTGGGATGAAACCGTCGACCTTGAACCAGTGAATTCAATCAAGTTGGCCTGAGGGGAGGAGCGTGACAAGGCGTCACACTGTGACAGGACGCGTTCGTGACAGTCAATGATTCCGAGTCGCGCTCGACCGTAAACCACGACGAACAACAATGTTCAAGAGCAGCGAGCGAAAGCATTTCCAACAACAAGATACNGCGGTTTACCAAGTGTCAAGCTCCAGCCACCTTTGTTATCCATATCGCCTCAACTTGTAGGAATTCGCGTCTGTTTTGGATTCCCTGAATTGACATGAACGACCAGTTATGACAAGCCTCCTCTGTTCGACGTAACTATTGAAGAATTTGAAACTTGCGCTCTTGATAGACTGCGTGTACTCGCAGAAATTGAATCGTCGGCTGCACGGAATAGGACATGGGACGAATCGAAGGTCGCCATTCGCGCTCAAGCCGACAAGCATCTCGTACTCAAACCCAATTCGGCAAAGTACGACGACCTCGATGGACAGAGGAGGAAGGACCATCTCAGCCACTTTGTGCTGCGGCTAGCGTTCTGTCGCTCGTACGTTCCCTCGCTTGTCACTGGCTTTCGAGAGTAATCCAAACCCTGACTGAATAGAGAAGACTTGCGTCGACGTTTCGTGAAGGCAGAGTCGACTCTATTCAGGACACGATACGAAGACGATGTCCTTGCAGACAGGGGAAGCATTCCTGAACTCAACGGGATTTCAATACGATACCTGTGCACCCTGACGAGAAGAAGAAGTACGAAGCCCAGCTCTATTCACTTTACTACGGCAGAAACGAAGGCGAGAGAAAGGCGGCATTTGAGCGGGAGAAGTACTTCAAGGTGNGTCCAAGCCTCCTGATGAAGTTGCCGCCTAGTGGTTGAACGCACCTACAGGTGAAATGGACGCGTGTTCCAGACCTCGTTGAGAAGAGACGCGTTTTTCTGAACAGAGGTTGGGCTTATGTGCCAAGTCAAGAGCAATCTAGTATAATCTTTGGCGAATTCGAATCACAGTTGGAGAAGGCATTGGAGATGACGGCGCGTCTGCTTCCTCGGCTGGACGAGGATTNGCGGTTGATGCCGATACTCAACAACCTCTCCCAAGGGTTTATCGCTGGTTCCTCATCGGATTGGATGGGTGAGACTGGGGAAGGCAATAGTGGGGATGAACTCAAGGCCGAGATGATTGATGATTTGTCAAAGCGTCACTTCCCCATGTGCATGAAAACGTTACACGACAAGCTGCAAAGAGATAACCACTTGAAGCACTTTGGCCGCCTCCAATACGGACTGTTCCTCAAGGTTAGAGGGCTACATTCCTTCAAGGAGCACATTATTGACCAGCCGNCAGGTTCTCGGCTTGTCTATCGAGGAGGCAGTGGCGTTCTGGCGGAAATCGTTTNGTCGGATTACAGATGACAAGTTCAACAAAGAGTATCGCTACAACATCCGCCACTCATATGGTTTGGAGGGTAAGCGCGCGAACTACCCAGCCAAGAAGTAGGTGAGCCTACCGAGTCGACTGAAATGGCTACTGATTNGCATTGCAGCTGTCTCCAGATCATGGCGCCAGGCTCTGGGGAATATGGGTGCCCGTACAAGACGTACAACCCCGACAACCTGCAGTCGGCCTTGCTTTCGACGTATTCGCACCTTGGTCTCAAGGCCGCAGACCTACCGGATATTATGCAGCTGGTCGGGACCAACAGCTACCACACTGCGTGCACGCGGGTATTCGAGATAACGCATGGGTCTTGTGGGGTGAAGAAGGGGGACGGGCTGAAGGGCGAACATGTAACGCATCCGAACCAGTACGCGGCAACGAGTCGCGAGCTGTGGAAGGCGAAGAACGAGGAAGTGGCGATGACGTCGTAGCGGACAGCGGGCACGTGATGGTCGGGCGTTGAAAGGACTGTATAGCGTAGTGACTGAATGGATACTCCACGTCCTTACCACCATGTCCCAGCGAAAGTCCTCCCTCAAGACCGAGCAGCAGAAGCAGGACGATGCTCTGCACCAATACCAGGACACCGATGGCCACTTCTCTCTCGTTAGGTATGCACACTCGCCGTACTCTGTCGACAGCCCTGTCATCCCGGCCATATTCACAGGAATTTCCGCCTTGCCGATCTCGTCACTATCATGAACGGTGTCTGTGGATCATTTTCCGTGTTCTCGTCGGCACGGTATCTCATCTCCAACGACATCGACTACCTATGGTCGGCCCTGGCATTCCCATTGGCAGGGCTCATGTTCGACTTCTTGGACGGCAAAGTCGCACGATGGCGGAAGTCGAGTAGTCTTCTTGGGCAAGAACTGGACAGCCTGGCAGATTTGGTGCGCATTTTCGCCTCGCTCTTATTCCTGCTTTGCCAAACCCGAAACATAGATATCTTTTGGGGTCGCTCCAGCACTCCTCGCCTTCGTCTGTGGACTCCGAACATACTTAGACACCGTCTTCTTGACTGGTTTTATTTGTTGCGGTCTCGCACGCCTGGCCCGCTTCAACGCAACCGTTGCTCTCATTCCCAAGGAAAAGGGCAAAGCCAAGTACTTTGAGGGTCTCCCCATCCCATCTTCATTGGGGCTCGTGGCTGTCCTTTCCTATTGGACTAAGAATGGATGGATTGAAGGTCAGCAAGGTATTCCTTTGGGAACAATTACTTTGTGGGGAAGCGCTGGGGGTCGCGGAGAGCTGCACGTTGTCAGCCTGGTCTTCGGATGCTGGGCTGCTGCCATGGTTAGCAAGACTCTACGCGTGCCAAAACTTTGATTGGTAGATCTTTGTGGGTCGAAGATGAGGACCCAAGGTATTTACGACTGTCCGTGACGATTTCACGATGTATTTGGACTACTTTACGCTACACACTTGGTCGTGCGCGTGCATGCTTACAGGGAAACATCAATTGTACGACGATGTCTACAACATGATTTGCACGTGCTTGTGTTTCTCCCGTTTCGCATTGGCGACCCTGTGTTCAGTAAATTTCAGTCATGACTTTCATGGCTAACCTCAAAAGCCCGTGTGATAGTAGGGTGCATGCGTAGGCATGCGCTACTATAGGATAGACTGAGAATAGTATTGGAACTGCAAAGCGGTGAGCCGTGAATTCACAAACCAGGGATTATGAACGCTCACTGAGTCGTATAACCGTGTCCAGTGCGAGCCTATCGAAGCCGTGATGAGGCGTTCCACATAATCCCCAACCAGCGAATGCGTGAGAGTCGGTTGGAATCGGTCGCGAAGCTGGTTTGCTGTTTGATCCCCAGAAATAGCGAAGCACGGTAGGGCAGACTCTGCAACTGGCTAATTAGTGGAAATAGCGTAGAGAGTGTGAAGCGTACCTCTCTGCATCAACTCTACCAAAGTTATAATCCGATCGCAGTGCTTCCTAGCAGCTTCAAATCCTTCCCTGAATAGCCGCTTGAATTCCAAGAAAGCAGGACCTTGAGCACCTCCAAGAACATCCAGGTACTCTGGCGGAAACTTAAAGGGGGCAGCCTCAAAACCGATGTTTCCTGGGGTGTTGCTGAGGATAAAACCGAAGTCGATATGAATGAGGTGCCCCTCTCGATCCAACAGTATATTTCCATTGTGCCTGTCCTTCACTTGGAGTAGATATGTGACCACTGAGTAGCCTGCAAGTGACTTTGCGAAATTCCTTTGGGCACGGGCAAACTTGGCCGATAAAGGGTCGCCATATGTCTAAAGAGAGATGATCAGTGTGGTTCAGGCGCAAGCGAATAGCGCTACTCACCGACCTGAAATGNTCAAGGAGTGTAACATGACCCAGACGTCCTTCTGCGAGGCGCTTCGCATACTCTGCCTTCTTGATAGAATGGATTGAGACGGCGTCCTTAATTGTCTCGATGAGACCTGAGGTGCTACCCGTAATCATTATCCTGAAGCTGCACTAGGTGTTAGATTCAGAGAGAGAGCCCCTCAGCACACCACTCACTGCTTTACCCAGCAGCCGCACTTTTCTTCCGCCCATATACTTTGGAATTCACGAATAAGCTGAACAGCGAGTTGCTCTTGACGGAGGTCGCCGCCGGTCTTCACAATAACTGACATACAGTCCCATCGAGCTAGATGACCGTAGGGAGAACTTTGTCGTATTCGACTCTGAACGTGGGTCAGAGTAGGAGCAGCTTCCACAATCAATGAGGACAGTACCTTCTTCGCAGACCACGACTCGCTAAACACAACAGCGGAAGGGTCGACTTTATTCAGTTCCCTCCGAATGATACTCTCATCCTCCATCGTCTTTGAACTCCCACTCGTCTCCCCCACCTGGCTCACCATCACCGAGTCGCCCTCTTGCATTCGCGCCATCCGCTCCTCCTCTAGCGCCAGCATCTCTTTCATTATCCGATCTCGAATAGCAGAGGTTTCGATGGCGTTGAGTTTTAGGCGACCCGGTTGAACATACTGCTGCTGCGACATCTCACTGCCATTGGACATCGATCGTCTCACCTTGATACATCTGCGACGTAAGGTTGAGCGAAACACCATGCCAAACAGGAGACAACCCACCTCCTTGTGCGGAGTCAGGGCGAGGAGATGCTGTTGCTGTGCCGCCTCTTCCACCTTCATTAAGCTGGGCTAGCATGATTGCCGCTGTGCGCATACGCTCAGAATACTCGTCCAGGGATAGTACCTTGCTACTTGTAGAGGGACATTCCTGACTATTCTCTGGTGTCAACGGGGCCGACGAAAGGGGTGTAGAGATTCGAGTGTGCGACGGGGAACGCGAATGCGGCGTTCCAAAATAGGAGGCAGATTGGGGCATTGGAGAGGCTCGCGACCAAGTAACGAGGTCAAGCTCCTTGTTTTTGGGAGCAGGAGGTATAACAATTGATTCAGATAAATCAATCATCTTGCTGAGCGGTTGGTCATTACCATACAGCTGCTCAACGAGGTCGATCTCTTCATCAGAGTCCAGTTCTGGAGGGGTGGCAGTCGTAGGAGTAGGAGGAACGACGGAATGTGAATGAACAGATTCTGTTTGGTCTGATGATCCTCCCGCAACGTCTAGGTCATGGGAAGCGCTGGAGTGGCGATTAAATTGTGCAGAAGGAAGAGGCGTTGAATCCGGCCCGCTGGGGAACCCCTTCTTGTCAGCCTCCTTGAGAACGATGTTTCGAAGAACGTCTTTGTTGGGCTTCTTCGTCGGGTCGAAGTCAAGATCGTCGTGCAAAACTTCAACTAGCAGAAGGAAAGGAGCGCGTTCTGCCGAGTTCAGAACTACGCTCTCCCCTGGAGGTATCCGAACAATGCGATGATGAGGGTGAGAACCAGGCGCTTCGTTACCCCTAGTGGCAGTGTCGGATCCTGGACACCAGAGGGGTAGGCAAACCTGTGACGATCGTCAGATGGATGGAGGATGCAAGTGTGTACTACCCACCTCAGCCGGCAACTTGTGATTCAATGCTGTGAGTTCAGCTCTCAGGGCGCTGACACGCGCTGGGCGCGGCACTATCAGAAGCCGATTGCAAATGTTCTCAAGGTTCAGCAGAAATTGAACCTATCACTTCCTCAACGTTGGAGATAACTGACATCTGCCGGATGAACTGACCTCGGACAAACAGAAATGGTTACGGAGGAGCTGCGACTGTGCATCTTCATCGTACTTCTCTACGAGAATGTCTGCTGGATTGGCCATTGCAGAGAATGGGGTGCGAACCGAAAACATGGCTGAGGGTATTGAAGGTGATGACTGGTAAGGAGTAGATGTGTGCGTGTCAGCGTCTAGTTGACCTAATGGGTCGTCGGTTGAAGCTCTTGCTTTTCGTCTGGTTCGTAAATGGAGAGGCAATGCAGGGACAGTCTGCGCTCCTGCGACGGTTTGCCGTCTTGACAGCAGATTGGACTTGGGGATGGTCGGTGTCTTCTGGGAGAAGAAAGTTGGTGTGTCCGGGCCCTCGGATGAGGGTGTTTCAGGTTCGCCCTGCTCGTCTTCGTCGACCATGGATTGTGTGGGGGATGGTTGTAATGGCGCGAATTCGTCATCTGCGTTCGCTTTCATTGGGCCGCCAGGATTTGCGTCATCTTCTGCTCTGGCTTGGTCAATAGCAATTTCACCGATGTACTTGGTCAATCGGGGAAGTCCCGGTACACCCGCGAGCAATGCCCCAATTCCAACGAGAGTGGGCTCTGCGTGATGCTTGATTTTGCGTCTCCGAAATGCAGAGAGGATGCTCAATCCCGAGTAAGGTCCAGCGTTGGCCGATGTGAGGTCGCTGAATATGATTTCATGGCAACTCAAGAGGACCCGTTGACACACTGCGAAGGAGGGTGAATCACGGCGAGTGGAGCCTAGATCGTTGAGGGCGGCTTGCATGAACCATAGTGTCTATGACGGATCGTTACTGGATGGCTTCATTCCAATTCATTTGGCCACGCACAATGAGGGCAATGTGGGTCGACCTTTGCGCCGTCTCGACAACAAAACATTCCAGTGCTCGCGACTTCGTGGGCCGGGTAATGAGGAGATGACTGTGTGCCCCTGTGAGTCGGAAGGTACGTTACATCCGGGGAGTATGTCACCATATGAAGCCCCATACGTCTGTTAACTCCTGGACTGGTAGGTCCTTGAGACGGTGGGTGAGGTAGTAGGTGATGCCGATATTATCTGCGTANACGAGAAGGTATTTGAGAGCGACATGGACGGAGAAGAAGGAGGGCGAGAGGAAGAGGCGGAGCAAGAGGGCATGCGAGGACATAAAGGCGGGTGCCAACTCGGTGCTGCCCATTTCCAGCTGCACACCCACACGCCAGTCACGCGCCTGCCTTATTCGAACACGCGATTCGACACGTCGCTCTCTCGTCCTCCCGCCATGAAGTCCCTTTCCCTGGTCTGCTCTCTGGCTCTGTGTCTTGCCCTTGCCTATGCGCAGAACATCGCCCAGAAGCACCTCTCAGAGCTCGCCGCTGCTGGCAATGGCGTTATCGCCCTCGACGCNGAGACTTTCGACGCCCTGACATCACCAAAGCGGACGTGGTCCGCAACGATTCAATTCACCGCCTTGGCCGGCAACAGAGGGTGCATGCCATGCAAGTAGGTGCTGAGTGCGTCTTCTGGCTCTTAAAAAAACTCACTGTTCCCCCAGAGAGTTCAACCCGGCCTTCAACGCAGTCGCCAAGGCATGGTCAACTGTTCCCGCCGACCAGCGGGAGCAACATTTCTTCGCCACCCTCGACTTCGATAACGCTCCTTTGATCTTCCAGAAGGTGTGCAGGCACTTTTCCTTTGAGCGCAGAATGCACCCTTAAGGCGAAATAGCTCGGACTTGCATCCGCGCCAGTTGTTTTTGCCTACCCCGCAACAGAAGGCCCTCGCAAGACTGGCCGAACAGCGCCCACTAAATACGACTTCCAAGAGTACGAATCCAGCGATAGTATTCCTTGATCTGGGGCTGAGCACATCTCATTTAGCGGCTTTGACGCTGGTCCTCTTGCTCAGCACTTGTCCAAACTCACCCCCGTCCCCATCCCTTACAGGGAACCAATTGACTGGGCGAAATGGATTATGACAGCTGGAGCCGTCGTCGGCGCCGGTGTGCTCCTCAGAGCTGTCGCGCCTGTCCTCCTAACTCGCTGGACTTGGGCTTTCGCAGGCGTCATCCTCAGTCTTGTCATGACAAGCGGCTATATGTTCACTCGAATCCGCCACTCTCCTTATACCGGAAGGGACGGCAGCTGGATCGCCCCTGGTTTCACCAATCAGTATGGGCAGGAAGTGCACGTTCATCGCATTTGTTTGTGAGTAGCCTTGAATAGCCAACTTCTGCAGACTGACGAGTCTGTTTCTAGATGGACTCTTAGCGCTATCTTTCATCATGCTCACCGTGATCGTACCATACCAGACCTCTTCGGCCAAGCAGAGATTGCAAATATACCTCTGGACCGCCGTCATTATGATCATCTACTCAGTTCTCGTCTCACTCTTCCGTGTCAAGAACCGTGGTACGTCTGTCTACACTGTCTTTGAACCACGATTCATATCTGAAGCACTCCTCAGCTTATCCATACCGACTGTTCCTTTAGATGGGCATCTTATATCTACGAAAATGTGCACCGGTCGTTATGTAGAAAAATTCAAGGGATTGACATTAATGAGCTCGTAATAATCTGGAGAGGCATGGACATTATAGCAGAATCCATGGCAGACATCATCTAGGGAACATTTTCTTGCTGGAACACATCAACATATCGACTACGGACATTCTTCTTCCTCGCAGCGGTTGACCCAGGGCGGCTGATTGGAGGTCCTGCAAGAGGACTGCTTGTTGCCGGAGGTGCAACAGAAGGCGGCCGGCTGCCACCCATAGGTGGTGGGGGTGTTCCACCACCTAAATCTGAAGGTACAAGATTGGAACGAACTCGGGGAGCTGGTCCGGGATGCTCCACTGCGTTAGAGAGGCCCATGGCGGAAGATGATCTCGGAGGAGGTGGGGCACTGCTGCTGTGGGGAGGAGCGCTGGGTCGGAAACCACTTTTCGATGGTGAAGCCGTTGCCGCTCTTGGCGGTGGAGGCGTCGGCGTTGCTTTCGGTTCTTCTGCTCCGGCCTACAGACACGGGAACGGATAAGCAACTGCAAACCGCTGAAGACGATTTGGATAGTAAACCTACCTTCTTATTGACCCAACGCTTGAGCTCCTTATCGTAGTAGAAACTATTTTCTTCGCCCAAGTTCACTTTTACGGGTCCTTTGCTGGTACCATCCCCACTGGTGTTGCCCCCCCGGCTCCATAACCGGCTTAGCCATCCACCTCCAGATGATTGCTGTTGGCCCTTGGCATCTATTCAACGAGAGTACAGTAAGTTTTGAGCATTTGCACAGGCTATGGGCTCACGTACCATTCTGGCTTGAGGAAGCCGCGGCCGGTTGAGACTCGGCTGGAGCCGGCTCAGGCTTGTTACCCTCCTCACTGGGCGACGGGAGCCTACTGTTTTTCTTGCTATTCCCAAGACCGAGGTCATCATCATCATCCCCGACGTCGTCGTACCGGTGTTGGGTCTGCACAGGTGGGGCCGAAGCCGATTTTGGCGCGTAACCAAACTGCGGTGTATCCATCAACGAAACGAAGCCGCCACTTCCACCAGAATCGAGAACGATGGGCTCCTCGACTTTCATGAAGGAGGAAGCAGTAGGCGTTGTCGTGTTCTGGCTACTGTAGTCCCACCATGACGAGCCTTGCGCTTGAATGGGGGTTTCTAGCTCTTGACCTTCCTGCATGTTCGATTTACCACTGTCCGTTCCAGTGGACCCTTGGCGTACGTGCCCGTTGAAAGCCGACTGCTGTTTCGGCTGATGTGGCGCATAATGAGAAGCAGCGTTCGATTCAAGAGAGGGGGTGCTATGATTGGGGTGGTATCCACCATATGCAGAAAAGGATGGTGCGGGAGGTCCCCCTTGTTGCTTGTCCCGCGTATAATCCATCGCAGAACTTGCTCTGTCAATTGGTTGGGGCGGAGGAAGGAAAGTCGATTTCATCGACATCGCCGAAGAGGTGCGCTGTGGGGGCTGCCCGTAGGCGTTAAATTGAGGCTGCGGGGAGGAACGAGCGGACGGCGCATTCGATGAAATGTTACTGAAATGGGCGAAAGGCCCATCAGAGGTACGCTGAGCTGCCTTCTTGCTTGCCTCCCCTTCTTCGCGCCCCCCTTCGTCGTCACCAGTAACAAGCTTGTCAACGAACCAATTGCCGATGGTGCCAAGGCTAGGTTTGCTGATCTTGTTGCCAATCCACGATCCAGACTTCTCAGAGTGCGCGACGCCGTTGATCCTGTCTATGAGTGACCGTAGTTCATTGCTGAACGTTGGTGTGAAGTAAGGAGAAGGCTTGCTCAGGGACGCTGAGATGGCCTCGCAATATTGGCCGGCCAACTTGATATCGCCAGTCTCCGCTATCTGGTTTGCACGCATGAGGCGGTAGGCTTGCAGATGGGGGAGTCCGCTGAAGAGTTCCTGCCCCTTTGGTACAGGGATCAGAGACAGTGCGAACTCGAGAATTTCTGAGAGAATAACTGCGTCCGGATCCTTGGAAAACATATGCGACTGGTGAGGCGACTTGGTACCCAACAGCACAATGCGCGCTTGGGGAGTGGCACCGCCGCCCACAATTGAGGTCTGAGGTGATAGCAAGTAACTATGCAGGGATAGAAGGTGAGCCACCATACTAAATCAGAAATGATTCATTGACAGACCATGTATGAGCTGCTTCGACCCAGCCATAGCTCAGCAACTGGTCTCCTAGTGCCGTCAACGCCGAAGAGGCGTCTTGCGTGAGTGGCGAGGAGATCATCATTGCAAGGGCTTCTCTCCACTGGGAGAGAGAGGAAGGTGCTGCAGTCAACGAAGCAGGACCCGGAGGCGGCATGCTGGGTGTCATTGGAAATCCAGGTGTCATTGGGAAGGCGGGCGTCCTGGGTGTGGTAGAGGGCGCCATTAAGTTTGTCAGGCTTGGAGGCTGTAATCCGCCAGTAAGAGACAAGAGCTTAGTGGGCACAAGTTCCTTGACTGAGGGTGAGGTCGATAAGTCATCCTCAGGACAAAAGAATTGAGGCACTGACCAGATGATGCCCCTTGGCCAGAGAACAGACTGTACGCGGCACGTAAGCTTTCCAAGTGGGCTGATGGCTTTGNACCTGGATGAGAAGCTGAGAGGGCTGCAGAGTGGGGAGGGTCGTCTTTCGACGCAAGTTCGGTGTGAAGAAAGTCGTTCACGACTTCTTTCCAAGCCTCCTTGTCGATGCTACTCGCGATGATCATGGCATGTGCCCACAGCTTCTGGTCGAGAGCGTATGTNTATGCTTGCTTCCGCTCGCCGCGAATCAGGAGTTCCTCAATCTTGGTCAAGGACTCGGACGTAAGTGTCGTAATCGCAATTGGCGCTCCCGAGGGCTCTATGAGAGAGCCGACGGTTACCGNGTATGTTGCTGGAGAACCCATCTCGGTCGCCTGGGATTTTACCCCGCTAGAAATACTGGGCACCAGAGCTTTACGCACNGCAGCCTCCATTTGAGGTCTGACGATGCTGGTCAATACCAGNCAGGTAATGATGCCAAGAAANAACTCACCCTCCCAGGAGCTGCCCATCGTTTTCCACCATCACCTTCAAGACATTGATCAGAGCAAGCTTAGCTTCGGATGACCTTCTCTCCTGGTCGCCCAAGTATGCCAACCCGTGGCCAATTTCGGCGGCCCGATCTTCGAGGTACTTCNACACCCGCGCCTTCTTTCCCTTTCGCACCCGATGACCCAGTAGCACGTACCAACGCAATTGAAGCATTACCGGCATCGGGGAAGAGAGGGCCTGCAAAAGACACTTCAGAGTGCTCAAGGACACTCTTGGGGAGGACTTTGTTCAACACGTAGACTTTCACAGAGGTAGCGTTACGGTTGGAGAGCGCAACATCGTAGCCCGCATTGATAGTCCCAGTGCCGTGGAAACACGTCACCATTCTGCCGCCAAATCCGAATGTGACAATCGGAGCTCGAGCTGAGGTGCGCGACAAGGGGTCGTTCGACCCAAGGAGGGAAGGGGAAGGTGCGTACACAGTCGAAGTAGGGGCATGTAGTGTCTGGGTAGGCGGCGAGGCTTGAGCTGGGTTAGAATTGTACTGGCTAAGGCCAGTTTCTGATGACGGCTCGTACGCCCCAGCTAAGGTTGGCTGTGGAAGAGGGACGGGAGGGACAGGGGCGTAAGCACCATACGACGATTGCTCAAACGAAGATCCATTGGTGGAGGATCTGTCCCGTTGTAATGCACTAGCCCTTGCAGGTGGTGGGGAAACGATGTGCCGCGAAGGTGGTATCGCAGGTGGATCGTAAGAGACAGGTGCAGTATCCCTCCTTGGAGGCTTAGGCGACGCCATCTGGCGAGCGGGAGGCACGCTGGGAGGATCATATGAGATTGGTGCAGTCTGCTTTCTTGACGGGAGAGGAGATACAACTTGGCGGGTGGCAGGTACAGCGGGAGGATCGTACGCGGAAGGCGCCCTTGCTTCTTCACCTCTTTTAAATGCTGCGGGAGGAGAGTAAGCCCTTCGAGGGGGTGGATCATACGATGAAGACGGCTGTGCTGGCGGCTGAACCCTCTCGGCCGGCTGAAGTGGAGCATAGGGATCTAAAGGCGGGGCGCTCGCAACAGCAGGCGGGGTGTAAGCAGGGGCCGCGGGTATCGCTGAGTGTGCTCGCTGACCGGATGCAGGAATATCTGACGGTAAGTATGAGCTCGAGGAGGGGTCAAGGGCTGCATCAGCTTCCTGTGCCTGAGCTGGTGAGCCTGCTCCCTCCGCGGAAAGAGCTTCGAATGCATCAACAACAGGCGACTCTTCAGTAATCAATGGTGACTGGCCACGAAGTGCAACATCGTCATTGTCGTTCGTCATCACCTCCCCAAGATTGGCACGCTCTTCAATTAGCTCTCCATTGCCCCCTTCCGGATCCAGCTCAGGATGCAACGCCCCTGAATCGCTATGAGCAAGAGAGTCTTCGTGAAGATACTGGTGGGTATCGGAGCTGCGACTTGTTCCTTCTGTTGTCCACCTTGGAGCTTCACTCAAGGTGGATGGACTTGATACAGGAGTATAGTGCTGGAAAGCTGCAATCCTCGGAGACGACTGGCCGGCGGTTTGCCCGGTCGGTGGTGCGTACGGGTCCTTGTTGTCAGTAACGGCCGTTTGACGTTGCGAGGGCTGAGCATCTGACGGAACGTAAGGGGAAGGAGCCCTGCTGCTGGCGTAGGTATTGGTCACAGGGTACGTCCCTGAAGGAGCTCTGGGAGGAGGGGGAGTGGATCTAGCCTGTGGAAGAGGTGCACCGGGGTGGTGGGGGTGTGGCCCTCGACTGGGTATCGGGGGGATTGCCCAAATGCAGTCCTCCGATCAACCCCGGCGGAGGAGTCGCTCGAGACAGCGGTGGGGTGGCCCTCGCCTGTGGGGGAGGAGGGGTTGCTCTTGCAGGCGGACCTGCAGGGAAGGTGGGAGAGGCCACTGGAGGTTGATAGACACCATATTGTCCATATGCATTATAAGGCACCGAGGGTGTAGACCTAGACGTCTTACGAGGTTTGGTCGGCAATAGCGGTGGGTCATAAGCGTTTGAAACTTTCGGTCTCTCTGGCGGTTTGGACACCTTCGGGGGAGCTGGGATTGTTGGCTGAACTGGAGGGGCTTGGGGAGGGGTAGCGTAGGTCGCCAGCGGCGCTGAATAGGACGGAGTTCCGTATGTTGACGAATACTGCGAAATGGTGCTTGGCTGGCTATACGTGCTGTAGTCGTATGCAGAGGCCACAGTCGACGCTGCTACCGGTGTGTAACTGCTCGTTGAATGAGACGACGGTGCATAAGTCGTCGCATGCGGCGGTGCGGCGGGGACGTAGTTCGAGGGGATATACTGCGACGCCGGTTGGGCAGGCTGGTGCTGAGATGGCGCAGGCGCTGTTGTGCGTAGTCAAGACAGCTGAGACTCCCATCCACGACAGAACGCACCATTGTAACCATTGGCATACGCTCCTTCCTGAGTGCTTTGGGCAGGTTCATACGACCAGGGTTGCTGCTCATCGTGTGCCGGGTCTGTCACTTGAACACCCCACGTCGCTGACGGGTCGGCGTAGACTGCATAAGCGTCTGGCGCCACGCTTCGTGTATTTGAGGACTGCGCGTTTTGGCCAACCGCCGCAAAGAAGTCGTCATTCTCTGTTGAGGCAGAGGGGCCGGTGTCCTGGGCACTCTCAGTTCCAATTACGGCGAAGGGGTCGGACGAAGAGTCGTCTCCAAAGAGAGACGCCGCTGCCTGAGGCGTGTCCATCGACGACTGGGCGATAGTTGCAGAATTGCAGTGAGGCCAGGCAATAGTCCACTCAGGCGGGACACAGCGGATAGGTCCCAGGACCCCCCTTTATGCTCAGAAAGGTCCGATCCAAAAACGCCAAAACCGGCCATTTTTGCCGGTCGATTTTTGGGAATTTCCGTCCGCACCAGGATCGGGGGTACCGTTTTCGGCCTGCTTTTGTCCGCATTCTGGATGATACCTTCCCGGGGGCTCTTTTGTCCGCATTCCCTGTATATAGCGCGTTTCGCCCCAGTTCTGAGTACCAGAACGATGTAGATAACGTACCTTGTAATATTATGTCTTTGCCTATAGGGGGAACCCCAGGAATACCAGGACGCGACGCGACGCGATGGTTGAGACCGACAAACCATGTGTCCCTCCTCGATCAATCGTTTTGGAACCGGCTGCCGGCACGCTGCGAACGATGCTACCACCTCGAGAAGTTGCGAAACCTGCCGAGCCTCCCTCCCGGAGCTCAGCACGCCAGTGGTGAAGACGGAAGCCCCGGACTTCGAGTCGTTCGCTCAGAAAATAAGCAATACGATTGAGAAGAAGTTCGAGGAGCAGAAACTCATCATAGATAAGGCAGTCGCAGATGCGCGCGCAACGAGGGATCAAGTGGACCTGCTCACCAGGTACGCTGTGCCCGTACACCGGACTCCACTCCTGCCTTCCGCCCACACTGGAATACTTGTCTCTGTCCTGCCCTGCAGACCAGCTTACCTTTGCCGACCTCGATCACTGGATTGCTTCTGCCCGTAATCCTACATGGTTACCCAATCTACGAACAGTAGCGTTTTCGTTCGAATTCAAAGCCGAACGATTGTTACTTCTCAGCTGGGAGGAAGAGCGCGAGTTGGACGAGAAGGTGGGGCGATTGATGGAATCGTTCAGGGAAAGGGGGGTTGAAGTGGTTGATCCCAGAAGCGACGAGGAGATGCACTATCCCCTTCCCCCGTAGTGTGAGGGTAAGGTTGTTCGCTTGAGCTACGTACCCCATAGTTTACTGAAGGCCTCCTTCCCGATAGATACCTTTGTGTACCCAACGACAATGCCAGCGTAATACCAATTCGAGGCCGATCGCGACCCCGCTCAGTAGTTCCTCCCATCCAGGTCCAAATGCGGAACCTCATAACCCTATTATGGGCTGGGATTTGCATGTGCAGAACCATTCGTAATCACGACTAGTCATCCCTCTTACTCGAGCATTTCCCCTCAAATTCTTCCAGAAACTAACCAAAAGTGCACTAATTTATACAGAAACTCCACGGATAATCCACTCATCTAACCGAGGCTTGATCTGCTGACCAATAGAGCGGGCTTGGGTGCAGCCTACGTCTATCCGCATGGAAGTTGCCCAAGAGAATGTCGCTTGCTCATTGGCTATAGCAGACACGGACCCACGCCACCCATGGCCCACCTGCGTTGACCTTTCAGCCCGTGATACCCCTCAGGGGCGATGGACCTGTTCTCGTAGTGTCGGTTGCGTCAACCAGCACCATGAATAAGGCATCTGAACGACGGATGTTCGCACAACAGGTCAGCAAGATACTAGGGAACGTCAGCGGTCGGCAAGATTTCTAGAACTTTCAGGCTGAGGTATAAAAGATGGGCTCGAGATTGCTGAGCCGTCATCGTCAAGGAAGCGACTACACTTGCATCTAGTTCAACTACCACCTCCACACTACCTATCAACAATGTCGTACCTCGTCACGGGAGGCAGAAGCCAAACCGGCCTCGTCGTCGCTCGACTCCTCAAAGAAGCGGGGAAGAAGGTAACCATCGGCTCTCGCAACGGAATCGTTCCCGACGGATACACTTCAGTCAAACTAGACTGGTCGGACCCATCCACCTTCTCCTTACCCTTCGCCGATGGGCAAACCTACGACGGCGTATACCTCCTCCAACCGTTTGGGCTCGCAGACGTCTCGGAGTAACATGAACGCTTTTGTGGATGTGGCTGTTGAGAAGGGTGTGAAGAGGTTCGTGTTGTTGAGTGGGAGTATGGTTGATAAGGCGGGTGATTATGGGACTGCGAAGGTGCNATAGGTACCTTGAGAAGAGGGGGTTGGATTTCTTNGTGCTTCAGCCGACTATGTTCATAGGTGGGAATCACTTTCGATTTGGTATTCCTGAAGTTCTNTTTGCCTCATCGCTGATCATATCATNCTCAGACAACTTCATCCCTATGTACACGAAGAGTATCAAAGAGANGGGCGAGNTCCAATCCGACCTGCCTAACGCCAAAGTCCCCATGGTCTCAGTCCTCGACATCGCGCGGTTCGCAGTCAAAGCTCTCTTGAACGACAAGAACGAACGTAGCGCGCAGAAGGTCGTCGGTCCGGAACTTCTCACATTCGACAAGGTACATCNCAACTCATCTCTCCTATTACAGCTCGNNNACGCGTTAACCCCAATCCTATTACGTACAGATGGCAGAGACCCTCTCAGAGATCTTAGGCCGCAAGATCACACACNAAGTCGTCTCCCCGGACGAAATGGTCGCGTTCTACACGTCCCTCCCCGAACTCGGCTGGCCGGAGCCGCTTGCTCGGATGATCGTTGGTGCGGAGAAAGCTGTGGATGCTGGGTGTGAAGAGCGGTTGGCGGCCCAGCCAGACAATCTGGTTGGGGAGGAGACGTTTAGGGCGTGGGTTGAGAGAGTCAAGGAGAATNTTGTCTAGTAGGGTCCACTCGTGATAGACGGTGATCCCCGACACCACAAGGTGGGAGAGNNTTCTATCCTGCAGGAGCGATGTACGGTACAGTCGAGTGGTTGTAAATCAGGCATAGGNTAATCAAGCAAGTACAAGGTATGGTAATACAATAGCGACGAGAAACAACAATGGTATNTGCNCGGAATGCCGCAGAGCACNNGACCCAAGAACCCATGAGGAGAAGAAGAAAATGACCCAAAAAACAGAACCGTGATGGCAACAGAATAGCGGAACAGAATGGTACCCAGTAACAGGAAGAGTAGACTGCAACGAGAGCCAAAGCGAACACTGACAGGAGGATAACATGGCGTAGAAAGCGATCCAAGGGGACGCATGTGACCAGCGCTGGCCATCCTTCAAACTATGGGACAAAGAAAAGGGAGAAAATGGATCAGTAACCGAAGTGAACATAAGGGACCCAAGCGAGGAGGGACTCTTCCGAATCATCGCCAAGTCGGCCTCTCAGCCTCTGAATCGAGTTATGCAACGCGTATGCGGAGAGCGATCCATCGAATTCATTCCCACTGTCTTCCGTCCTGTGGCTCCATAGATACTTGTAGAAGTCCTGCGCAACATCTGGCGCATGCTTATCCTTGATTGCCCACATCGTTGCGACAACCCGACGATAGCCAGCTGCAAGCATGCCCGCTGCCAGGTGCACTGCTTCGTCGGGTAGCATTTCATCACCTGTGCTAGTTTGGCATGCTGATAAGAAGGCGAGATCGGCGTTCTTAAGGTTCCGCTGGAGGATTGTACCAAGCTCGAGGGACCCCCTGTGAAATCGGAATGTACTCTTCAGAGGTTCCTCAGCGTTCTGGGATGCATGGCACGCCAGGTGGATGGCGCTGAACGTCTCCATATGCGCAAGGCACTCCTCAACGGTGACAGCGTCTCCCTCCAAATGGAGAACCCTAACACCGTACTCGGACGCTGAGTCGCAGATTGCGTTCACCTCCTTCGTTGTTCCAGGAATGCGGCATGCCGGAATTGCATTCGGTTGACTGGTCAAGAAAATCCCGGAAATACTATCAGAATTTGCTTGGACTTTCTTCACTCGATGAGTCAAGGCGGTGACTGTGGGAGTGTATGAGGAAACCGCGTAATTGAACGCGCACTCCGGTTCGGATGTGCCATATAGTCCCGCTGCATGGAGGGGGAGAAATGACAGTGGTCCTGTGGGACACCACCATATTCTTGGAAGCTCCCTGGTGGACAACCCATCCGCTCTCTGAAATCTGGATGAGACACTACGGACTTGAGAGTACGGAAAGAAATCCACTCACAGTGAATCCCAAGGCAATCTAATATTGGCTTTACCACTTCGTTCCACAGTCCGCCAAGCACCCCCCGTAAGACGTTGCTATCAGATGTTTGCTTCCTGCGATAGGGCCCACCAGCTCTTCTGTGACTTCCTTCCTCCTCAAGCTCCTCCCGGATGCGCAGCCCCTGCGCACGCAATTGACCGGCTATATCTGTGCGGTATCGTGTAGCCTTCTGCAAGGAGAGTTCAGGGAGATGTATGTGAAGCGGCTCATTCTCGCCATGGATGAGTACCAGAGCATCGCAGCGCTCCTCATGTACATTGATGACGATAACATACCCTGATTGAGGAAGCTGGCGGAGGATTGTAGCGCAAGGTAAGGGCTGGAGAAAATCTTCGAAGCCGGGGATATCCCGAATCGTTTTGAGGAGATCGTCCCACTTTCGGGCCAAGTGCACATGCGAGCAGGCTTCATCCTCCAGCGAGATCTTCTGTGCCATGGACAGGTCCCAATTTGGCGCTCGTCGAGTCGATGCAGCATCCTCAAGCTGCTTCGAAACTTCCCGTATTTGTTGCGCTAGCTGGCCATCGTGCGATTCCAACACATCCAATGGTGTACGGAGGTTGTTTAGCTGACCCCAGACCAGACACCGCCCTTGTTCTAGCCATTCCAGAGCTTTAGCAGGTTGCTCAGCATTGAGTCCCAGGGAAGCTGCCTCTAGAGGCAAGTCAGAAAAGGCTTTCAATTGGGAATAGCGGCTGCGTATGGTTTGTTCCAGCCCTGCGATAACCAAAGTCATCTGCAGAGCAATATCCAGAGCCAACGTGATTTCAGGCGATTTCGGGTACTGTTCGCTTCGAAACCTGGCCCACCATAATGCGGATTTGAGCCTGGATTGTGGCCGTCCGAAGTTGCAGTTCGCTGCACATTTGAAGTGGTGAATGCACGCGTCCGCGTCTTCCTCAAAACCAGGCAATGTCGACCGAGCGTAGAGGTGGCAACCGAGGTTGTAAATGTAGTGCGGAAGTTGAGCATGGCCATCAGGTGTGAGCCGGATTGCTTCCCCGGTGACCGCGATTGCCTCTTCGATGTCATGAGAGTCACTGAAATCGTTCGTATCTTCGCTGGAATTTCCCAGATCCCTCTCATGTAGAAATCGTGCTGAGAGCGAATCTCCGAGGCTACCTAGCCAGAGCGGGAGGTCTGCGTGACCAAGAGGTGCAACTTTCACCACCTTACGCTGGGACATAATTGCTTCGTTGATATGCTCAAGGTCGCCAACATGTTCGAATTGTGCCAACAGTGACTGTCCGAGGTTGGAAAGCAAATAAGGGAGGTCGATGTGACCATTTGGGGTAAGCTCCACTGCCTTCCGCTCTAACGAGATGGCTTCGCTGAGGTCACACAGTTCACCATTGCGTTCGAATCGAGTACTGAGAGACATGGCAAGCCTGCCAAGTCTCGAGGGAAGGCCTTCATCACCCTTGGCCGTTAGTTCCACCGCTTTCCGCCCGAGAAAAATGGCTTCATCGAGATCATGCACATCCATGGTGCGCCCAAATCGAGCGCTAAGCGATTCTCCGAGGCCGGAAAGTCTTGAGGGAAGGTCGACGTGGCCTTCAGGCGTGAGCTCTACCGCTCTCATCCTTAGCAAAATCGCCTCATTGAGGTCAGCGGTATCGCCTGTGCGTCCGAATCGAGACCTCAGCGAGCTCGAAAGGTAGGAGAGCCATTCAGGGAAGTCGGCGTGGTCCGCCAGCGTGAGCCCGACCGCTTTCCGGCCTAAGAAAATTGCTTCCTCGATGTCGCCCATCTCACCGGTGCGTTGAAATCTGTCTAAGAGCGAATCCCCAAGACCTACAAGCCGTGAGGGGAAGTCGGCGTGATCCTCAGGCGTTAATTCCAATGCTTTTCGATCCAACATGATCTCCTCGCTGAGATTTCCAAGATCGCCAGTGCGCCTGAATCGAGCATCCAAGGAGCCGCCAAGGTTGGAACGCCGTAAGGGGAGGTCAGTGTGAGCCTCAGGCGTGAGCTCAACAGCCTCGCGACCTAATGATATCGCTTCAACGATGTCTCCAAGGTCGCCAGTATAGTCAAATATAGTACCGAGGGAAATACCAAGGTTGGTGAGCCGTAGAGGAAGGCTCCTGTTAGTCTGGCCCGTCAGCTCCACCGCCCTCCGCTCTAAAGAGATAGATTCACGAAGATTGCCCATATCACCAGTATGATTGAACCGGGAGTAAAGAGAGCTTCCAAGGTAGCACAGCCTTGATGGGAGGTTGGTGTCACCCTTCGGCGTGAAATGCACTGCCTCTCGGTCTGACATTATCGCCTCATCGATGTCCGCAATATCTCCTGAGCGCCGGAACCGTGCCCTAAGAGAGACCCCGAGATTGCAATGCCTTGCCGGGGCGTCGGTGTGGCCCTTGGGCGTGAGCTCCACTGCCTTCCGGTCTGCGGATATCGCTTCATCGAGGTCGCCAACGTTGCCTGTACGCTCGAATCTATCGAACAGAGAGATTCCAAGGCTGTACAAGGTTAAAGGGAGGCTTTCATCATGCTCGGGAGTTGAATCCACCGCCTCTCGAAGTGCGGATATCGCTGCGTTGACATCCTTGAGATTGACTGTGTAATGGTATCGGGAAAAGACTGGTGTTTGTCGCGTCGGGGATTATTAGGAGAGAGGTCGAGGTCACTCTGGAGACCCATTGCTCTCCGTAGCGTTGATATGGTCCCGCAAAGACTTTCGAAGCTACCTCTAGTCTGGAACCGTTTCTTGCATTCGGAATCGAGTTCCTCCATCTGTGCGATTACTGAAAGCACAGCATAAGAGAAGTGTCCACGGCAAGGCCTCTTCGAGTGCCCCACACCTACCTGCGAGTTCTAGATAGGATGGGTGTGTAGAACGTCGTTAAGGTTCGAAGATCAAACTGCAGAACGTGCTGCTGACCTTTTGAGGATGTATTCTTGCGCACAGGACGCGTCGCTGAGAGCACACGTCGACGTCGTTTCGAGTTCGAAGAGCTGAGATGGGGGCGTTGTCCCATTGTCGTGGGTACTCTCTCGCAGCAGGGAGATATGCCAAGGGGCGAACACGATAGTGAGCCATGAAATGAACCCCCCTCAGCGTTCAACCCTCGTTGGGGTCGTGGGATGATGCACCTCGGAACAGCGGCATGAGCGAGATTTCAAGGAGCTCTGAGAGGCACTGGGCAGGGTGTTGGTTCTTGAACGTCACACAAAGAAGTCAATAATACCACCACCTCGACATATCCCTTCACGAAATTCCACGCCCCGCTCTCCTGCTGTCCAGAGTCCACTCGTGATACACAGGGATCCCACAGCCCAAGGTAGCAAAGGATTCTGCTCTGCAGAGACGTACGTCGATAAACTCGAGTATGGTACGGTACAGTCGAATCGAGACTCAATAGGGATCAAGCTTAAAGAGGGCAGGCGAAGAGTAATTAAGGCTAGTATAGTAATACAAGGTATAGTGATACAATAACGACGAGGTACGACGATGGTATATGTATGGTATGATTGCACAGCAGAGCTATGCAGAGCCCGACCTAAGAAACCCGAAGAGGACGAGGGGAAAGCGAGATAGGAAAACAGGATGGGGGAAACAGCAAGACAGAAGGATGACAACAGCGGAGTAGAAAGCGGGACTTCGATGACAGCAAGAGCTAGTAGTTTGAGACGAGAGCGAGGATAGCGACGATGTAGAATGAAAAAGTCAAATAAAATCAAAGGAGGACGAGGCACATGCGACCAGCGCTAGCGACCCAATGCCCAGACACCCGGAGATAGGTCACACCTGGAGATGAATCCTCACATGCTGACCGAGGTTATCCCTCCTACTAAACGTCTTGTCGCATCCATTATACGGACACGGGTGGGCTACAGTGTAACGTTCGTTAGCTTCATCGCTCTCTAGGAGAAACCAAGGGGGTAGAGGGAAGGCAAGGCAAAATGAACGAGAAGAAGGCAAAGGCAAAGAGAAATCGAAGGGGGTAGGGGATAGAGCGAACCAAGGGATAAAGCGAACGAAAGAAAGATGGAGCGAAAGACAACGAAAGGAAGGAAGAAGAGAGACAGAAGCACTCACGTTTCTCCCAAGTATGTATACTCCTCACATGCCTCTTCAAATGCTCCCCCCTCACAAAACACTTCCCACACCCGGGCACTTCACACATATAGGTCCTCTTCCCCCCATCCGATAAACTATAGGGGTTCGCTCCGGCTCCGCGTCTACTGCTACTACCGCTCCCCCTGGAGGTTCCCCGGGAGTTTCGTGTTGGCCCAACACCGCTAGCCCCAACGAAGGGAGAGCCGGAGAGAGGGAAGAGGGAGTCGTCGAATCCGCTAAGGCTTTGAGCGAAGAGGGTATTGTTACTACTCGTGGTCGAGCTGGAGCTCACGCTCCCATGCATCCCATGCATCCCGTTCATCCCACCTCCTAAACCCCCACCCAATCCGCCACTCCCATGTTCCCCTCCCCCATGACCGTGACCAGAAGGAGAAACGCAAGGAGCGTGAGGCACCTTCCGCCCCCGACTCTTCTTAATCAAATGCGGCACAGGCACAGGCAGGGGTATGGATGTGTTCTTCCGTTTACCGCCTGGACGGGAGGTGCGGAGGTGAGTTTCCAGAGCATCCTCGTCTTCATCCAGGTCTTCGGGGTCGTGGGGGTCCTCTCTCCAGCCTTGTAGGACCCCGTGGGAGGCCTCTCCGTATGTTGGGGATGTAAGCTCGAGGTTGGTCGTAGTAGTCGAATTTGTTGAAGAGGAAGAGTGCTGCATCTTACTCATCTGAGTAACAACAGCCAACGCCAACGCCGCACTCCCCCTTCGCTTTTCCCTTCCCCCTCCTCCCAACCCCACCTACCCCACCTCGTCCCTACTTCGCCTCCTTTCGACGC
>JANDKE010000476.1:0-24661 GCA_027627275.1 Coprinellus aureogranulatus
CCAACCGTGACCCATGCACCTCCACTGGCATTTGCCTGGGCGGAAGAAGCAGCCTGCTGAAGGGATTGGATGAGGATAACGACAAACAACCTGACCAAACGAGCTGACCTTACTGGTTGACTCCGTATAAACGCGCTTTGCGGCGGCAGCAGCGACTGTCTCCTTGGCTGCCGTCTTCTTCCTCCGCTCCTCCTCCTCTTGAATCTCCTTCATCGACTTCTTCACGGCGGGCTTCGGCGTGTTTGTCCATACAGCCGCACTTGGGGTTGCAGGTGTTGGCGATGCGGCAGGTCCATCTTTCACTAACGAAGCAGATCGGCTTCCCGCCTGCGACGTAGGGAGACCCCAAGAAGCGGTGAAGGGTTGTAACTCTTCCTTGGCCTCCGCCGATCCTGGTGCTGCTAGGCGGCTTACGCGTTCCTTTTCATCTTTCATCCTCCTTGCCTCTGCAGCCTTAGCTTCCGCGTCTTGAATCTCCCTTAGACTGATAGTTGGAGCAGCTTTTACCTTCTTCTTGTCGTCCTTGGCCCATGGGGCTTTCTGAGACGAAACGGACGAGGCGGGTGCTGGGGATGGCGACGGTGAGCCAGTGGCCGATCCACCAACGTCACGTGCAGCACGATCTCGCAGTATTTACCTATTGGCCACTCGCATTTCGCGGAATTGCGGCCTGAAGGTGTCCTGAGGTTCACAAAGGGTATATTTTGCACAACTCTGTGCGGCCAGATTTTTTAATTTCTCTCGAGACGCAGCTCCAGTGACCCCGCAGTGGTGGGAACAGCTGCTGATGGGACTGACCTCCTGTTCGCCTCGCCAGCTCTCTCAGCGTGGTTAACTCAAAATTCTGGCCGCAGGGAGTTGTTTAAATTCGTTTAAGCTTTCGATTAAGTACCCCCTCGACCCGACATTGAAAGAAATGCGAGTGCCAATAGCTGAATACCGTTCGAAATGCTTTCACGTGACATTGGTGGATCGGCCACTGGCTCTACCTTAAGGTATGTTTTCATTTGAAGCCACATGGTGAGGTTTTCGAGACTCAATAACACATATTTTGGCTACTTGATGTACGACTGATGTTATTTTTGATCTCTGCGAAATCCAACAGACTACCAGAATAGGCAACGGCAAGGAAGCTGATCTGCCCCTTTGCAGAATTCTGCAAAGTCCCCGAAGCCCCCAGGGCCAAAAGAGAATTATGCATAACCCCGGCAGACAGCTGCCTGGGGGTTATGCATAAAACTGCCAGCCACTGGTGCTAAATCGGACCTGCAGTACGCCCTACGTTCTTGCTCTTCTCTCTTCTCTCTTGCGAAGGTGATGTGTGACATAGAAGTGCGAATCAATGGCTGAGGGGCAGAGGAGTTTGTTCTGAACTGAATGTGAGTACTCGTGATTACCCAGCATTGCTCGAAGGAACGGCTCATCTTTGCTAACACATTGTCCCACTGTCAGCCGCACAGATCGTCGCCCTTGCCGTCCCTCGTATACCGCCTATCCTCTCCCTTCCAGCACTGTACCCATTAGGCTCAGCATTCATTGTCTCGCTCTTTTCTACGGCTGCCCTGCACGTCCTGCTATGATCCACCGTCGTGCACGCCCGTTGGCTCTCAGAGAACTCGCCTATCCAAATGTGGTCCCCCTTTACTCGCAGTCTGCCTCGTTTGTAGCACAATGTAATGCTCCTCAGTAGATGCGCTTAATACCATGGCTATCCCTGCTTCCCTATGAACTGCGTCCGGAACAAGAATTCGAATCAAATTAGGGTGTTCCCTGGCTCTGAATAGCAGTAATTGGGATACGGGATGATTCTGGCTCAGTTCCCGGTGTGTCACCCTGGGCAACCCACTGAATTGCGCTGGGAAACACGCCTAGGTCGGTTCCCCCTCGAATTTCATGGGGAACCCCTGCTAAACTCAGCTTCGCCTTCCCAGCGATTCGGACAAAAAACCGATGGTTTGCACTGGGAAATGACTGGGAGGCCGCTTCATCGGCCACGCCGAAATACATTGGGATACCCTACGAAATCCCTAAGGACCTCACTGGGTTTCCCATCTAACGACACTGGGTTTCCCCATGAATTTTCCCTTGTAACGCCCTGCGGTTCCCTATGGATTCCCAATGGAGTCCATGGGGAGCGGGGCGCATAGTGAACGGGAGACATCTGGGTTCGTTGAACGCCTCCTCATGGTTCTACAAAATATCTTGTTTTTTGCTCAGCTCCTAGAAGACCCAAAATTACCCCAGGATAAGTTTGGACGCCCCGAGGGGAATCTCCTGGAGCCTCCGGGCGTCTCCTGGGATGAATTCCTCCCAGAAGCAGGCGCATATGTTATAAAGCTTCGCATGTCACTCAAAAGCAAAGGAGCAGGAAATAATGCGACGAACTACATCCAGCAAGTCTACGAGCACACAACAGATGCAGTTCCATTCAAAGAGAAGCCTGAGCACCGGCGTTTAGCCGAATGCTTCGATCCGAACCATCCCTTCGATGCAGTGATAGAAGATATCAATGCCATTGCGGCAGACCCGGACGTTGCGATTCAGCAGACGACACATGCTATTGCGGTCGAGGTATGTATTCCAACCCTCCTTTTTTGCGAAACGTATTCTGACGATTCAGCGGCCCGTCAAAGCTTTTCAGCGACATGGTGGGATCCATATCAAGAGCCGTGGTTGCCACAAACGGGATTTTTGATGCCCTCCTTTGCCGGTCGGTTGTTGATAAACCAAATTGTGACGTCTACCTTTCACTTTTCAGTATCGATCGCCAACCCGAAGACTTCAAGAGCTTTGACATGCAGCTGCTGGTTAATTTTTTTGCGTATGCGACCGACGGGCATATGATGCCCTTCTCGACGCATTTGTTCCATCATCCGGACATCAGACCTCTAACTCCCCTTCCTACGGGTGCCGGATTAGGAATACCCATGCAGATCGTACCTTCCCGTGCAGCCTTTAGTGCTTGTTCGCCCAGAAACCCCGCAAGCGTCGCTGCCGAGGAAGCAGCCCTACAGACAATGTCTCATCTGTCCAAGCTCACTTTCACTTTGAACCTTGTCGATGACCACCTTGCTAACCACATCTCCGGTCGACAGTGAGTAAACTCTGGTTGCAGAGATGTCTCTTATCGCTGACTGTTGGCAGTGCGTGGCGGAAAATACCTGTCATAACCGTTCGTGTTGTTGGAAGCAACCCACGTCAAGGTGTCTTCCTCCGGTCGACAGGTGGCCTCATCTGCGTCAAGGTGTACCCTGACGAAGCGGCTTTCCTCGCTGAGACTAAGGCCCTCACCACTTTACATTCCATGGCATCGGTCCCCCGCCTCATTGGAGCTGGTACCACTGGCGGCGGCAACAAATTTGTCGTCGTGGGCCAAGCAACTGAGTAACTCACCAATGGTGTCACAGTTACCACAGCCACCACCGAGACAGAGGAACCTCACGAAGAAGCGTGGTTTACCACTCACCTACTTTTTGGACGAGGACTGGGTTTCTGTAGGGAACTTCGAAGGGAAGCAAAGATGTTCCGTTCTATCATCCCAGAAATATCCAGGAGCTTTGGCATTGCTTCCTGTTATCGAGTGCCAATCTTAACACGATTAGAGCCGTCGTAGTTTGTATACAACAGAATCGAGGAAGCCAGCGGTCGATGGGATATATAGAGTACATGAAGGGGTGCGGTGTCCCTCTAGTTTCTCCAACTTCAGTGAACCTCGTCAGTGCTTTGAGCAATATCCCTCGAGGACGTAGAACGTACATTTTTACGGTTTTATCCCGCCCTCCACTGACAACCTTATCTGCCACAAAGTCAACGCAGTACACCTCGTCGGTATGTCCAGGAAGGTCGTTCCTGATCTTGTAGGTCTTCAAGTCCCATATCTTCGTCGGGTTCAGTCTTTACTGGCGCTCGCGACAACGGAACGGACTCACTTTCAACGTGCTATCCTTACTAGCGCTGATCAACATCCGTGAATCCGCACTCCAGGCAACCCTATACACCGGACCAACATGCCCCCTCAACGTCGCCACGAACTTGCCCGTCTTGCCCTCCCATATCCGCACGCTGCTATCCCAAGCGCTGGATGCAGCCCATCTGCCGTCTGGGGAGAACGCGACGTGTGATATCTGCTTTTGGTGGCCCGTAAGCCGAGTGAGGGGTTTGGTGACAGATGTACGTGTGTCGGATGAAGATGCTGGGGACGACGAAGGGAATAGCGACCAAAGGAAGAGCGTGTGGTCGTCCGAGCCAGAGATGAGGAGTTCCGGAGTGGACTTGAGGAAGTTGTCGTACCGCGCTTTCGCCAGTGCCTGCGCTTCCTCGTCGTTCACCGGCTTTTTGCCTTTATGGTCGAACGGACCGGTTCTCAGCACGAAATCCGTGTTCAGGGTGAGCGTTGTGACCCAGTGCGCGTGGTCCTTGAGCGTCATGAGTGGTCGTCCCTTCTCCGCGTCCCACACTCGCACGGTGCGGTCGCTGCTTGCGGTGTACAGCACGCCCTTGGGGCCACCGGACCCTCCCCACTTGACGATGTTGACGCTCGCTGTGTGTCCGCCGAGTGCGTATTCGAGAGAGCGTGTAGCGGTGTTCCAGACGCGGACNGTGCCGTCCTTNGAGGCNGANGCGAGGCGNGGTGANTGAGGNTTGCTAGNACANNGTNAGCGNAAGCANAGCNAGANATCGAGANNGACGCACATATGGATTGGCTCCCATGCNAGCGACATGATCCACTTGCTATGCCCCTTCAACGCATCGCCCAGAGGCTGCCCCGTNACCGGATCCCACANCCNAACNCGNCCATCGTGCCCTCCACTCGCCAACTTTCNCTCCATCGCCTCCCACTCNACGCACAGAACCCACCCGACGTGACCCTTGAGGACATGCGAAGGCGTNTCAGTGTTGAGATCCCANAGCCGNACGTTCATATCGCCTGACCCCGTCGCCAGCTTNTTTCCNGTAGGCGAAAACGCGGCACAGAGGATGGGGGAAGCGTGTCCGGANAGAGTGGATGAGCATCNGGTTGCTGGTCGAACCCTGAANACGCTCTGNGGNGCACATCGCACNACGATGACATCNTCGGGCGTNAAATCNTCTGANGGGTGNTCCAGAACGTCCTTTTCGATTGAACTTGCAATGACGACTCTTGTAGGNGCGCCTTCCTTGANNGTNTTCANGTCGACATGGAACGAATACGGCACNGGATCNTCGTCTTCATCGTCCTACCAGTGAGATAAGTATGTCGTTGAGATACCATNTCGANTTACTNACCTTTTTATTGGACAACTTGAGCTTGTTCAGCAGAGATTCGAGATTTTCGCGNGTAAGATTGGCGGGGATNTTGACTGCNGGNCANAGNGACGATCCGTCTTCGTCAGACACGAANTCGNCGACNATATTTGGCGCCGGNTTTGNNNNTTCTGGNGCNGGTTCNGGNACNCCATGGTATGTTTTCTGTCGTTTNGGGGGAGGNAGTCTCGTCGCCATCGGGGACGGTGTCACGGTCAAGGGTGCAAAATTGGATCNTGNTCGACGCCTGTGGCAGTGCNCNNNTGTNTGNTNNTGNNTGGANTNGNCGNNATAGNCGCCCNNCNNCNNNCANNTCNNCTNNTCCNNNNCCGGACTNGGACTGTCTCTACTCTCAGTCTCCNCTGNCTACNNAGCNTGTTTCGNTNGNCCAACAAGTCAAAGTATTGCAAGATCATNGAANACAGGTCAGNAATNNGCGCANNCTTGAATGATGGAAACNAGAACAAGATAGNAATCGCNTATCAACAAGTTCGAGCNNCGGCGGCATTGGGAAGGTTCGCATCGTTTCAACNNTCCTCTGATCTATTTCATCCCGTTCTTAGTTCTCTANNGGCCTTCTATAANCAGTGCATAACAAGATATGCCGNTTNTCTTTCACTTGCCGTGAAACCNGCCGACTTGNACGCTGGATAGACCATGCGCTAGTCGTNGTTTGGGTGCATCGAAGTCGTCNGCAATAATCACCATGACATGGGCAGAACCTCCTTGCCACCTTAGCTACCTCGCAAGCACTCTATCTGCTGCTGTCGGCCANTTTTGCATTTATCAATACCGTTTAGCCTCCGCAGGATCCACTTGATNCTTTTATTTTAAAGGTCAGCATCATGCAACGTTGCGTTCAAGTTCCATCCTCTNNNCTNGACCNCTGCGATGGACGACTTTATAATTGGCGATTACGACTTCAGCCCGGTTTCTGAGAAGAANGCGAAGGGNAAGAAANGCTTTCAGGCGAAGAANCTCCTGCCTGGAATGAAGAAAGCGGAGAAGCGTCTGTGAGCANTCCCAGACCATCACAGCATTCATATACTGATGATTGTCCGCAACATAGGATGCTTCTGCAATACCAAACGTGGCAGAGACTAGTGGATAATAGATTNATNTTTGCACCANTNTCGTTCAGCGGAGACCAACGGATCTTAGAGGTCGCCACCGGGGCGGGTCAGCGNGTCCCCCTTCCTCCCTTTCATGATACTTGACAACGAAACTCCCAGGTTTTTGGATGCTAGACGTTGTCACTGAACTTCCCAAGAGCGTCGGCCTTCANGGTATAGACCGATCCTCCCGCTACTTTCCCAAGCAACACCCCGACAACGTATCCTTTTCCGTCTGCTCTGCAACAGCCTTACCNTTCTCATGGACGAATTACTTCGATTTCGCCCACCAACGCTTCCTCTCCTTGTCAATAACANTCTCAGAATGGAAAGCCGCTATTTCTGAATTATATCGCGTCACCAAGCCCGGTGGGTGGATACAAATCGGCGAAGTGTATCCCGCATTTCCTCCTGGGAAGCATGGGACGAAGCAGAAAGCCGTTTTCTACGCCATATCAAAGGCTCGGGGTCTCGACCTGGACGTTCCATTACAACTCGCCAGCCATATAGCTGATGCCGGTTTCGTAGACGTGAAGGTGGAACAGAACTATGGGCGATGCGGGGCGAAACATGGNTCGCAAGGGCAGGTATACAAGGGTNGAATGCTGGCGCTNACCAAGGGAATGCGGTCGGAGGTGTTAAAGGCTGGAGGCTTNGGCGTTGTGGGGTCAAAGCANGAGTATGAGGAGATGATGAAGGGANTGGAGAAAGAGTATGACGAACTTGAATCGGCTGTATGCCTGTTCACTTGCGTCGCCAAGAAGCCCNTTCCGACATCTGCATCTTAATGCTGCGCTTTTGGATGATACAGTAATCCGCTCGTCCTCTTATCTTTCTTGTTACATCACTGTGAGTGCTCGGGTTGCNNTTNTTTGCGACGGAATGCTAACCGTGTTACTCAGAGCCTGCCATAAGGGCAGGTACTTACTGCGACTATACAATTGTTGCTAATCCATCATGAAATTACACAACTATTTACCCTGTGAACCACGAGGTCCCCGCACCGCCAAACNNTCCTTCGTCATGGCCAGGTCCTTCAAGGAGTCGTAGCCCTTGCCAGCTGTTCCTGTGACACGACGGCATACCAAAGAAATTGAAGCCGTGACGGCGCGGGTATAATAAAACACTTCTCCGCATTTGTAGCCCGACTTCCATCTCACTTGATCCCACACTCTCTTCCGCACGACGACCATGTCCTCGGCATTTGAGTCTCTAGCGAGCACCATCGCGTTGCCTCTCCTGACGCTGTGGTGCGCNCACTCCATCATATATCTTATGGGGACTACCAGAAAGGTGNGCTTCNTCTACTGTCGGNGCGCCGTTCGAGCACTGNTGATANTACCCAATCATTAGCTNGCGCACATACCAACCATTGGATTTAGTGATCCNATCCTTTCATACCTGTCTGCACTTGCTCTGCTATGGGANCCACCTGGAGTTATGCGTGAGGGATGGAAGAAGGTTCGCCACCAACGCGAGTTCTAATGACAAGTTCTTACCACCCAACACCGAGAAGATTCCTCCCGGTGTGCCTTTCGTCAAGATCCCGACGTTCACGCAATGGGTCGTCCTGTCTGTGCAACCGGAGGGGTACCAGGANGTCGCCAAGGTGCCNGACNANAAGATGTCGGGTATCCAAGCTCTGGANGAGGTNCGTTCCCATNGNCCGNTNNNNTCCAAGAAGTNCACTGACGAAANNCNNATNATTCAGAGGCTCATGGCGAGNTACACGCTCCATACGGGCGAGGTNGGGGATATGGCCCATATNCCTGCCTTGAGAGGNGACCTNAACCGNTCCCTGGGTGATCTTGTACCCAGCGTGCATGAAGAAGCNCAGGTTGTCTTCGANAGCGAGTTCCCACTNGATGGTGATAGTGAGTGAACGCGTTANGACCACAAATATGATNGNGCTNAACNTGTAGGAGCGTCTCAAACNTTCGTCGTATTTCCAACNGTCGTCAGGATGATAGCAAGGATTAGTAGTAGGGTTCTGGTGGGATTACCACTGTGTGAGTTGCTGTTCTCGTCNGTAGNTCTCAGCCTNCTGACTNNANGCTTNATTCAGGTAGAAACGAAGAGTATAACGACCTNTGTATNAATTACGCCATGGAGGTGTTCTCCATGTCCCTCTTCCTCTCCGTATTTCCCTCCTTCCTGCGCCCGTGAGGATTTTNCCTCGTTTNTCCTNGTTGCANCANCTCTGAACATCNACCTCAGCCTCGTCAACCGCGTTTTCTCACCAATTCCNCGTAGAGTGAAGAAAACAACGG
The DNA here is from genome assembly GCA_027627275.1 of Coprinellus aureogranulatus. Taxonomy (NCBI): domain Eukaryota; kingdom Fungi; phylum Basidiomycota; class Agaricomycetes; order Agaricales; family Psathyrellaceae; genus Coprinellus; species Coprinellus aureogranulatus. Next base: position 8,666 of record JANDKE010000476.1, read on the forward strand.
ATTTCGTTGAACCGTTGATAGCAGGNAAGCGAGAGAAGTTGNCNNATANCAAGGAATCCGAACATGAGGAAGTAAGTTGNGNNCTCANGCNCTTCATNTGTATGGAGTTCGNNTTACAGTTTCTGTAGGTGACTCTGCTCTCCGGTCTCATTCAGACAGCNGATCAGCATGGCAAAGACACNAGGGATGTTATTTTNCGTCTAATGTTAACGAACTTNGGCGCGATTCACACCACTGCGATTGTATGTTGGATTCCTCCNGNTNATACCNGTTCTTGTGCTCACTNAGNANTTGNCTGTNCCATAGACGTTCACTCACGCGCTTTACTCGCTNCTTTCNCGNCCGCAATACCTAGAGCNGTTGCGCGAAGANATCCAGCGTTGCATTGAGGAAGAGGGNTGGACNAAGGCTGCGATGGATAAGATGCGCTTATTAGACAGCTTCTTNAANGAGAGNCAGAGATACGANCATATGGCAGCCAGTGNGTCTACCCACCCAAGCCTTCGCCCGTCCGACTTAGCTAACTNTGTTTNGCAGCCGTAGGACANCGCGTTGCTTTGGANGATCTCACCCTTTCTGGCGTCTTCATCCCTAAAGGGACGACAGTGGGAGCAAGCATCCTTGAAGCTCATTTCCACCCATCCATGTATGGCGACAACGCACACGAGTTCGACCCGTATCGATACATCAAGCTCGAGGAAGAGACTGGGAAAGCNATCCAGCTTCCCACTACCACACCCTACGCCGTTGCATTTGGGTATGGGAGACATGCGTGCCCGGGTCGGTTCTTCGCCGCTCAAGAGCTTAAGCTGCTCATGGCGTACTTCCTACTCAATTACAATATGGAGCTGGAGGGGACTAATGGNCAGAGGCCGAAGAATACTTGGCTCGGTGGAGGGAATTTGCCCGACGCAAAAGCGAGGGTCGTAATTAGCAGGAGNAACCNNCGTTNTTAATNCCATATGNGCTGTCACTCTTGCNTTNGCTTNNCGNATTATGTACTCCTGAANCAGGTAANGGCATGCATATAGGACATNCAGTTTCGGGCACCNCAGTAGCNAGTTCAAGGNTCAAAGCGACCGTGACGGCGGCATTGGAGTCGGACNTTGTCTGTGTTTGTTCTNAATGGTGTAGGCTTCGAGCGCGAGNGCGGCTGCNGCTGNCANTTGATNCACTTCTGCCATGTNCTTTCNCAAACTCTCGCCTGNGTNCTTCTATGCAANANAAGGCCAANGTTNAAGCTCCAAGCTGTCTTCGCGAGCTATCATCTTCGCCATCCNGNCCNAGNTCATCGTTGAGTAATGGACGCACCNCTCGACTGCGGCTCTGCCGATAGCCGGCATAGTACAGACNGGTCCGAATCTTCGAAGCCTTNTGGATGCCAGTGAAACCCNAAGATGCAANTACTTATCGTCACCNCCTAAGCTGCGCCTCCATCGAAGCNTTNGGCAAGGAAGTTCTTNCNAATGATGTTGAACATTGATTCTCTTGTCATCAGCACCAGCAATGCCAGTGCGGGATATCCCTGAATGAAATAACTCTCAGGCTGGGGCNCCCTGCTTCTCTCCGTATTCCATTCACTCCACCTCCGCGCTTGCTCACCCTGTCGGCCTTCTGCNCTCCCAATCTTTCTCAGAAACTTGGATGNCGGAACNAACTCGCTGGGTTGTNATCGACGATCAGGATACCCGTATACAGTATTCAGCTGGGTGGCAGTATGCTGCNGGCGGNGACCTCGAAGGNGGNAACTTTGGCTCGATTTATCGCGACTCCTTGTATGCCACCGCCTTAGACGGGGCGACTGTCTCATTTTCATTCAGAGGTGAGNNATAGCTCATNAAATGCNAGCCAGGACCCACGTAAGATCCACCAGGGAACGCTGCCCGAATCAAAGGAACAAACAACCCNCAGGTCGACTCTGCNGGAATNCAAGATCCCGACTGCGAGTGCATGTTGGACGGCNNTGNGATACCCAAGATGGAGAACAACCCATACTTCCAAAACAACTGGGTGTTCTGCGANATCCTCGACATGCCAGCNGGTGATCACACCATTGGGCTGACTGTGAAGACCAAGGGACGAAGTTTTCGCTTTGACTACATTGAGTANCGGCCTACCGAAACTGTGGAGAACGAGGTCTTTCGGGTTACTCGAGACGACGCCGCGCTATTGTACAATGGGAATTGGTCGGATCTGTCGGGCNTAGCGCATGGCACAACGGTCAAAGGTGATGGTGTTACNTTNAGCTTNATNGGTCAGTCCCTGGNCTGTGTATCNTTNACACCTCTCATGTGCACNACAGGTACCGGAGTAAGCCTGTATGGGATGTATCCGGATAAGCTGCCTCACTCGGANGGNCAAGGAACCTACTCGATCGACGGGGAAAAACCTACTCCATTNNCGATTCANGGCGGCGNCGACACACCTGGGTACAACCGCAGGATCTTCGACGTCAGNGGTCTCAGCAAGCAAGCCCATACCATCGTTATAGCTTACACAAGCGATGGCAACGCAACACCCCTCACTGTATCTCACCTCCTCGTAGAAGAAGGGACAAATTTGCGTGCACCTGTAGCAGNGTCAGGCGGCGCCNCNGCTNCCGGAGTCGGTGTCCCACAGTGGACCGAANCGACCTCGACCTTCGCCACCACNACCANCACCAATGCAGGAANTCNTGATAATGNCNGNCCCCCGTCGAGAGAGCATGTTGCTGGNGCTATTGTCGGCGGTNTTGTNGGNGGCNTNGCCNTNGTGGCCCTCCTTCTGCTTCTCGTTTGGTATTACAAGAGGCAGANGGCAAGTTANTTTCCACCNCCCGAACANGCCAGTGNGCCGTANGAAGAGAACATGCTGCCAGCGACTGTCGAAGGGTACCGNCTNCCTTCTTCTANNNCNACTATNCCCAACCTCCCCCAACCNACAATCCAAGATCACCCCGCTGCTCGTNGGAAAAGCAGATANCCGTCGGGNACGCCTTACACCTCTACTGCCNNTGGGNCCAATGNCAGTCTTAATGCCTCAAATGGGACCACTGGTTCNACTGCAGCNCCTCGCTTCTACAGCTCAAGCNANGACAATCAGACNNACGCCGAACGCCACCCNTCAGNAAATTCTAGCAGNACCACGCCCAGCTCGAGCTCTGCTGCTTCCCGNGCCATNGTCCATGAGGATAGTGGGGTGCGGTTACCTCCCGTTGAATACCCTCCAATATATACACCACATTGACGACCTTCATCGGATCCTGGAACCCGGGGTTTGCGATATCATCTATCCTCTTCATATACNATAAACCTTGTAAATCTCCAACGCGCGCGGGAATCATCAGGACCTCTATGTAACCCCAGACTGTCAATCAACAACCAGCACCCTGAATACATTGACGTTCGGATACGGCAAGCATGCTTGTCCTGGAAGGCTTTTCACAGCNCAAGAGTTGAAGCTACTCATGGCCCATTTCTTATGCTATTACGACCTNAAGCTTGATACTAGAGAAGGGGAATGGCCGNAAGACTTGTGGTCTGGGATGGGAAATTTGCCGAATGGGAGTGCAAGGGTCATGATGAGGAAGCGGAAGGANCNATGAGGGATGAAGTAGAGCTCAAANCCCTATCATAATCCTTGNATCAGTATTCTCGTCGCCGTTAGCTCTGAAGACAGAGTTTGATTGGAGCAATGGGGGATGTGTATCGTCNAGGGCCTGGCCGACAAACTTACACCTTCTAATTGTTCGACGCTGCCCTGCGTGGCTCCAGTGATCTCAGGACGCCATCGAGCGCTTCGGAGAGCACGGATGCCGCGGTGTGCACCAAGCTCCTAGTAAGCTGGTCTTTCCCATTGTCATACTCGGAGCACACGTCGCTCAAGAAGGGAACAAAAGATGAAACCTCTATTCCACGGTATGTGGACGGAGAAGCCTGTCGTCGCTAAGAAGGAAAGATTACTACTTCTGGCATGAGACATATGGCAGAATCCCTTGAACCACGGATGTCAGACGTGCAGGTGGTGCAAACGCTTCGATAACCTTAGCAGTACCCAGCGGCAGGCATGTGGCGGTACATCATGCCAGTGGCAGCTCACAATGGAATTTAGGATAGGTACTGCGGGAATTCTAGGGCGAATGATAGAATTAAGGAAGGGAGTGCCTGCTCGAGACAGCAGTAGGAACATTTCGGAAGATGCGACCGTGAGCTCCCAACAACGCACAGTCAAGAAGGAAGTGTGCGATGAACCCAGCCCAGAACTTCCTCGATAAAGGTTAGGTAACTTACGAGAGCCAAGTACTGCGAAGACCTAGCAAAAACGAGATGAGGGGCCTCATGTTGGGAATCACCCCAAATTTATCCAGTCAGCCAGGACAGATGCGCCGCGGTGTGAACGGTTGTGGAGAGCCGTGGTTGGTTTGAGCTGATGGCCGTTCCGCGAAGCAAAGAAAGAGACTAAAGATTGTACCCGATGGTGTCGCCTTGAGAAGAACGATAGAGAGCGTTGTACAACCTCCGCTGGTGGTACATCGGCGCGAGGCCCTCCGACCATAGATTCCGAGAGTAAGAGCAAGCAAGATGATGAATCATGACAGAGGCATAGAAGTGAGGACTGGAGACGCTTTCCCATGCGAGTGTGTGCATGAAGGTCATGGCTGGAAGAAAGATCGACCGGCGAGCGAGACGCACCGAACGCCCGAGATACTTCGCGCATGGCATGAACAGTCCTACTGGTCCTCCTGGCTGGCGCAGAGGGCCTAGGAGGCGAAGAGGCGAAGAGGAAGAACCGTTCAACGGAAGTGAAGTCACCAATAGCTGCGGAATGCGGGGTATGAAGGGTGGTGCCATTTGCTGCTTACAGCGCGGACCCAGGTGCGAATACTACTCGCGGCCACTTCACTCCTGTACTTATAGAGCAATTGAGTACGTACTGCGTACGTATCAGATATGGAGCCGACTGCCATCGGTTGAATGGAGCGTTCCTTGGTCATAGCCTATGACCTCCACCGCAAATAGCGTCTGTCAGCCTCATTATGTGGGAGAAACTTGAATGCAAGTACCTTCACACTGGCACTTCCGACGATGCATTGCTGGGATACTCAACGCTCGAGCCGCAGGCGATTCTTGTCGAATAGGACCTTGCAAATCCAATTCAAAAATAACGATATCCGCAGAATAGACTTGTACACAAGTCCCAGCAGAGGTACGTCGGGTCCTACCATTTTAGGTGTGCAGCGGAATATGCGGACATGGCAGAGGCCATAATGAAGAGTATACATACCGAATCCCGACGATAGCGAACGTCATACTGCGGGGCTTATCTCTAACTTGACGGCGCTTTTTTGTTTGGAGGAGGAATCCAAACATCAAATCCTAGGATTTGGTCTGGGATTCGCGCAGAGCGAAACGTAACAAGATAAAGCACGCACGTTATTTTGGGCAAGAGGCTGTATTGTGCTTGCGGTTGATGATTGCTGTCTCGGACCATGAGGCAGGCCGTGGGTCTGTGTCCTGAGCGTGAATATCGTGGAATCGAGGTACCTACTAAATATAAAGGGGAAAGCCTCACACGATAAGTCGCAACAGGGTTAAATGCATCTCTCGCCCATGCCGGGCTGGGAACGGGGCCCTACCTGAGTCCTGGGTCAATTGGAGCGATGTTCTGGTCCATGAGTGGGAAGTCCCAAAGACCGCATTGAGGCGCCCGTGAACTTGGGCATATTGTCTCTGTTACATCGCGCTGAAAGAGACTCCGAGTCAATCGACCAAAGTCCCCGTGCATAAAGCAAAACACTTAGGTTACCCTCCCAGTCCCCTTTGCTTTGTGCGCGAACTTGAGACGACATGAACGTTCGTCGCAAAAGGCGGTCCCTGGCCGAGCCCCCACTGCAAATTGGCAGCGTGATTGCCGACGGACCCCGCTGATTTAATGAGAGACCTTGATGACGGCAACTTCCCCAGATCCCGAAATAGTCAGCCACAATCAACATACCTCGTTCCTGGCGCTCACCATACAGCGCCTGCCACCTCAGTGCCGCTCCTCTTGGGTTGGAGGAGGCGCAGAGCATGGGCGGGCCAGTTAGGGAGGCATCCTTTGGCTACTGCTCGGCGCTTCGGAGATATACTTCGCAGGAGAGTAAGTCCGATGAACCAGAAGTCGAGGACGCCAGGTGGCAAACACCAGGTCGCATTCGAGAGAGCTTATCACCGAACGGACTCCAATTCTTGACGTTGTTATCTCTGCAACGTGTTGCTGGCGTGCTAGGGTTTCTCCCTGTGAGGTCTTTCATGGCACTTCTTCCATAAGATGGGTCGATGGCCCAGATGTGCTGACAATATATTGCTTTCACAGTACCTTTTCGAGCACTCCTCAAAAGACACCTCTTCGGCAAACTCAATCAACCCTGACTACATTGGTTGCGTTTCTCCCGCACGTTCTCAGGGTTTCACTTGGAACGATTATTACCGAGCGAAATTCCTTGCTCTCTTTTGGCCACCGGAGTCGCTGCAATTCGCCGCTCGGTGGGCCGGTGGGAATGGCCTTGGCTTCTGTTTCAATGCACCGCTGAGCTCTGGTGTACTTTGAAACCGACAGGTCGTTCTTACTCGGTTTAGTCGTATGGGGGAAGGAAGGATTGGCCTTGCTGGCGCGTGGTTCTTCAGGTTCGTTGCCGGCGCATCGATAAGTCAAAAGTATCACCTCAAATCACCGGGTCTCAGCTTCGCTTCGAGGCTTTTTAACTGGCAGACTTCTCGGTAATCGATGGTGAGAACGGACTCCATCGTTGTGGTGGTCTTCATTCAAGCGTCTCCTTTCTCGGACTCCGACCCTGCTCATGACCAGTCTTTCGAACGATTTTTGCCTCTTGGGGTCTAGGCTGCAGCGCCGTGTAAGCGCCTCAGGGTGCTCCTTGATCTTTTCTCCCTCGGCTAACAGCCCGATGTGCTGTAATACAGCGCCTGCCCTTCGGACGATTGGACGTGCAGCGTCTGCCACCGAATGTGCTTTCGGTCAAGACAGAGAATACCCCATCTCCCAAGCGCTGGCCGCGTAGGCGAGGCATTCTGCTTCGCCACAGGGAATATGTATGTCATCGCGCTTCCTCCCTTCAATTTAAATGAGAGCCAATGAGCTGAAGCACGGATTACCGATGTTTGGGCGCTCCTATCTACGGAGGCGTTGAAGAGCGGTTTGGGGTCCATTAGTAAGAGGCTTAGTTGAGTTCCATTCCATTCACCCTCACCTATTCACACAGGCAGCCTGAGTATCTCGCACTATCTGCCTCGTTGAAATCAGGGTCATGAAGGGAGAGAAAGGGGTCTCAAAGGATCACCTTCCCTCATTGAATCGCTTCATTCTAACCCTGGTCTGCTTTCTGCGTGGGTTGATAGACCCTCCTTTGTTCACCTCTGTTCCTCTCACAGAACGTCGACTTCGCCGCAGAACCCTTCGATGTTGGCGCACCACAGAGACGGCGACCTCTTTGTGGATGTCAACCGCAGTACGTTCTACGTATCTAATCTTCGCTCGGAGATTTGGCGGGGTAACATCGCCTTTCTCAGCCCACAGCAACTGCTCGAGGGGCGTACCTGAGGTACGCATATACCTTTATACGACGATTTTCGGGGCTAGGATGCTTCACTACGAGGGGCGTTCTTAGCGATGTCAGCGCGCCACATTGCTCGCCGCTCGGTGTCAAATTCCTCCGCGCAGCTGCTGTGCGGCAGTCGCAGCTTAATTCGTTCACTAAATTAGAAAGGTGATCCTTGGGAATGCTTCTCTTATCACGTAGCAGTGTCGTACATCGCCGAACACTCTCCGTCGGCAATAGACGTAAGCATATCTATCACCTGGAGCTGCACTTTCTCAAGCTGACGTCTAGAAGTTGCAGGGGTGACCTTCGCTAACCCTGAAGATTGGCGCTGCGCTCCTCGAAATGACCTCCGTCCCTCTCTTTCTCTCATGACTCAAGAAAGGGGCACAGTACGTTTATCTTTCTGCCGGATTATCTATGGTCGAAACAGGCTTGTCGAATTTTGGAACAATTCGCCGTCCGAGCAATCTGCGCCTGTCGGTGCCGACATTCACGTTTGTGGACAAATATTCATGGCGGTACCACCAGTGCACTGATGGAAGGTACACTGGCGCACCCGGTAGGTGTACTCGAATATCTCGAGTTCTTCGTGATCGTCCAAGTGCATTGAACACATCTTCCAGCAGGGGATGATAAGATCGAATCCCGATCAAACCCTGATCCGAACCTAGCGAGTCCAAGAAGACATGGCTGAAGAAAGCAATAGGCGCTCATCCATCCAGTCGGGCTCGAGAAAATGTACGTATCACACCATTTGTACGCTTCCATTGAACTCAAACAATAGTGGGCGTGAGGGCGGTGTCCATGGGCGCTGCGCGAATATTCGATATGACTACCCTAAGAGCAGGATATCAAATAGCTTCTGATATCTGTGCTTTACAAAAAGCGCACCTGTTTGCTGAACTGGCTGGTCGTGAGGCCTAACGATCTCGCTCTTTTGTGTACAGTCATTTCCGTTGAAACCCCACTGATAAGCGCTGTCGTAGGAGCTTAGAGGAGATATTGTCATTTTAGAGCCGATATGTACAGCGCAGATACGGTTGGACTTGTACAGCTGTCGAGAATTCTGAGAGGCATCGCACTGAGCACTCCTTCACCCAGCAGGCTTGGGAAAGGGGATAGAATAGTTGGAATAATAGTTGGCGTCATACTGGGCCATTGAGCCGGAATAATCCTGTATGATATTTCACACATCATTGTAAAGTCAGTTTCTGATACTGGCAGTGCATCTGACGCTCTCTTTTTCGACCTGCACACAGGATACAGAGCCGCCCCGACGATCGCCGACGTGCGCCAAGGCGCGCAATCAAGCGCCCGCCTCCCGATGATATCATCACGGAGGTATAGCCCCGTGCACAGCCGCTTGTTCCGTAAATTACCTCCATCAATACCTCCAGGATTCCGTGTTGGATTTACCGTTTGATCTCTTCCACATCCATCCTCNCNGTATGATGGATCCTGGCGGCATCCACTGAGGCCGTTTGCTCCCAGATAGCCCAGAAATCGATGGATGCAGCAGGGAATGCATGCGTCGATCGATGATGATGCCAANGGGCGTCTTNCTCTTAACTCCCATGCCATGGGCTCCCATGGACCACCAAGCGATGCCGGCTGGGAATCGCTCGATTAATGGATACCAAGAGAGCACAGCGGACGGGACGGCCAGGACCCCATGGAGCTGTAAAGCTCTGTACTTTCTCATGCTTGGGGATGTGCGACTGCACGCGGCATCGGCGTAGCAGCAATACGGAGCAGGGAAGTCCCAAACGCATGCCCCTGACGGTTGAGGTGGGTTAAGGGTACCNAAGCTCTCCTCGCGGTTCCTCGTCTGGACTCTCGGGTGGAACTTGACCGCGCAGCCTACGCTCCCACCCCCTTACAACGTTGGGGATATGACGCGGGTACNACCATCCATCTGAACCTTCCATGCTGGCTTTCCTTCTGCTTCTCACCCANGGCGAAGCTACCAGAGCAGTGTTTCGATCCTGGGATCAACCTCAGGGGTGTAGNGGACCCCTTACTGGACTCTTCGAGCAGACAACCCCTCTGCTGAACCTTCACCATCTCGCAATTGACCAAACGCCGTGTGCTTCTCTCGGTTCCCCCTNCTCCGTCATGTTCCTTGGTCGATCACTATNTGCTTCTCTCGTCGTCACCAGGCCACAAGTGACCATACGTGCGTAGACCCAAGAGCTTTTGCCCTTCTCTAGAATCATGCCTAGAAGGGCAGGACTAAAATGCTGTAGCGTCATACCTTCCAATAGTATCTAATNCGTGCGTGCCTTATTCATTACTGCTTCTATTGACAACTGAATGGGAACGTATTCCATTCATAGATGCTCTGAGTCCCAGGACCTGCCGGTCCACCATACAAACACGTCCCAGAACGGTCCGCTAACGGGAGTGCCTGGTCTGCTGACCAGAGTCATGTCATCCCCACCCGCGCTTGACTCGACTTCATTCAAGGAACAAACGGCGTCAAGGAGTTTATAACCGCCCACCACGGTGAGTACTTTCGTCCTTNTGCGTACTGANACCACCTGGCATGTCTGCACAGGGCTTGTCTCTCCGTATCATCTGTCAGGAACCAGCATCGCCGCGACTCTCCCATGGCCTCTCATATCACAANCCGCATTCNGAATGAGNNTTTGGGAAAGACCTNANCGGCTACAGTCCNCCTTTCCNNATTTCATTGAACTANTATCGCCGNGNTGATAGGNAGCATGTCGGTGGCATCAGGGACCGACTCTNTGGTGTGCCTCCGTATCTCCTTCCCTAGCAGACTGCGGGTGCCTTGCACAAGTGTGGCGGCGGCTGAAGCGCTGGAAATGCACCAGATGANCTCGCTGGTGACTCAACNAAGGCTTAGGNTTGATTATAGGCCATCTGACCAGGCGCANGCCNATGCTGTGCAGAACCTCTAGTCCTACCTCGGCCTGCGATGCAAGAGAAACATCTAACGTACGGGAGTGGCGAAGTTGCGTATCACAGTGCTAGAGCCTTNGTGCGGACGATTTCGCCGCTCAGCNTCCACTCGCCATAAGTGCGTCAATCCGAATCTCAAGGGGACCTNCAACCTCCCATCGGGGNCTGTGGTTGTCANAATCGTTCGTACCGNAGTCTTCTCATCGTACCTGCTACTGATGATCCCATGATGATCCAGNCTCAGGTTCTCGTTCGNATTCTCGCCAGNATTCNCTCTCGCGTATGGGATAGGTCTGCGAGTTCGTATGGGAACATCTCATTTTTCTGGGATTTTTAAGCTCTGNATTATGGTTTGATTATAGTTTGCTAGCGAGAGGACCTTTTCCTNTCCCACAAAGGAATCAATTCCCTTGCCCATGCCCCTTGTCCCTTTCCGCGTTTCTTCCTTTGTCGATGCCTTCGTCACAGTGATATAAATATGTTGACTATTTCTCACAGGATAATGTTGTCCGAGATACAGGCGCGCTGAGCGTTTCATGCTCTCCGTCGAGTGCGCACTTGAGATGCGAATTCGGGCCTGTGGAACCTACACGGCTGAACCTTTGGCCCATATGCTTATGGTTGGTAATACTAACCACTCGGCCTTCGGAACGTTGATTAGCAGACATTGAAATCATGTGTTCAAGCCATGGCTATGTCAGAGAGACAGCGACAGCGACAGTACTCACGACCTCTGCGGATCTCCCTCTAGAGAACCTGCGTTCGGTATGTGTGGGTTCCGACGCCGAGTGAGGGCCCACTCTTGCTGTGCGACTCCGCAAGGACATGAAGGACTACGTGGTCTTCTCGCGCGGGCCCCTACGCCGTACCCTGGGTGCATGTGGTAGATATCTCGTCCTTGCATCAGAGCTAAGCAGCTTCTCCGAAGCCCTCCTGTATCCAGGTTCCCACAGTCAAAGCGACAACGCCTTTGTTCATTACACCTCTACAACAGGTAGGGCTAATACAAGCTAACTCGTTTCCCATACACCATCAACATGTATGAATGTAACCAGATGGATATCCTCCAGCCCCAAGTGCTGTAGGCATCCTGTTATGGGTCTACACCAGGCTATTTCGTTCACACGGGAAAGTCGGGCCTTCTCATGCCTACCCTCTCTTGTCGAACATGCCACTGCTTGGCTTGCCTTCTGAAGGTCCTCCACTTGACATCTAAATGCCGATGACACTAAGTATCATCGACTGTCATTCCGATGTCTATACAGGGTACGTCCTACGTAGGTCTGCTGGTCATCAAGGGCAGCCCAAACTGATTTCATTGCATCAGAGGTGGAGTGTACTATGGTGCACTCCTTCCTACCATGGTCCTTATCGCTTGCTCGGAGGAGTAGATGGCTACCGTCCGATGCCCAACCCACTGGTATCGCTGAACCTGGCAAGCTACACCTCTAAACTCTCTCGCGGTCGTCATCTCGGCTCTTCCTTAATTCACCGGATATGAAGGATAATCGTTCATGAATACCCAACTTAGGAACCTACCTTCAGCTATGCAACTGCACACCTAACGCCATTGACACCAATGTTCTCATCGGGCGCTCATGCCCACACAAAGGCCACTGCCACGACTCAAACGTCCCTACCAAAGAAGCGATACCATCGTACACGTTCCAGTACTCACCCCCATCGATTTCGACGAAGATAACAAGACAATGACCAAACACGGAAGCAATGCATGTTGTCGAGCTAGACAGGGAACTCGCGCTGTGTGACCTCAAAGTACAAAGGCGACGAAGTACTGTAGCCGCCGCTAACCACACCTCTTGGCCTTGTTCTTCGACTCCACCCGATCGCTCTGTGCCTTACCTCACTGACAACACCGTACCGTAAACGCCAGACATCTTGTGTCAAATTCCTTCTCGAACTGCATGTCCTTGTTCATCGTCTTTGTTCTTATATGGAAACTCGTTCTCGGATGCCTTCAGTGCCTGAGAATCAGCGACGGAGGATAACATGAAGTGAGTAGGAAGTTCCATTGCGACTGTAACCTGTCCTCAGGTAAGTGATACGAGATGGCTTACGACCCAGGGAGAGCAGCTGCGTACACGCGCAGTCCAGAGCAACGCTAACAAAGGCGCATTGAGCCACATAAGGATGGGGATGTCGCGATGCGGCCTTCGTTCCAACTCTCACATGATTCCAAGCCCGGTTGAGAAGAGGGAGGGTAACAGGCGCCCGACGCCAACGCACGGTCTTATCGCTGCGCACGCCGCGTTGACGATTCTCAAGTTCCCACTGCGCATCATCATCACTGGCACCCTCCACGTCTTTCGCTTCCCTTGCTCCCTGTCCGTCGTTCCCACTCTCATGCCCACACCCGAGGGAGGGATCCCGCCTAACGCCCATGACGACAAACAATTTCATTAAGACTTCCGGGGGAACGACGTTCCGTGAACCCGCGCGCTTCACACACTAGGGACCTAGTCTCGGGGACCAAGGAGCTTTCCTTCACACACTAGTAGGAAGGATGAAGGAGCTTTCCAACAACGGGACAGTCGACACCAACGCGCACTGTGGCATACGTGTGTGTGAACGCCGCGCAAGGACATATCTTGCCTAAATTAGGGCGAGTTCGATGCGAAGATCTTCCTTGTTCCTGCCCAAGGTTGAACCTTGGACGTATCATGATAGCCTGGATCCAGGATGTTCGATGTCGCTGAGTAACGTGTAAGTACAAGAACCTCGAGGGTGAGGTACGATGGGAAGCTTCCTTTCTATACCGAGCCCAAGGAATCGACGTATTTCTTTCAATTCAATTGACGACCTGATGTGCGTGCGTGCCTGTGGATCCCACAGCTGGCATGGACATAAACAAATTGACCTGCTAAATTCAATTGAACGATACCCATGTGTGACGGGCGCCCTTCACCCTCGCCCGCCGACGACGTTGCGATCCGCATTGTGTACGCCCGCCGGAGACAACGCGAATAGACCTTTCCACCAATAGACTGAAGTGAGTGATCATGAAGAGCAAGGTGCCATTGGGGTGGAGGCGGCGCTGGCGAGGAACGTCAATCCCTGTCCCTCCAGCCTGGCTACCGCCCGACTTTCCACCTCCTGATCGACACTTACTTACCTCAACGCCAAGGTCCCTAACGGTAAATGAAATACCGCACGTCTTATCCCTGAGTATACGTACTGCATGTACGCGACAACCGCGAGACAAACTCTCTCAGAACTCAGGAGGTATGCAGGAACGTCCGATTCCGTGAGTATACCACTGAACTCTCCGTGGTCTCGCCGTCGAAGGGACCCAGACGGTCTCCGCCTAATCCTCTACGATCACTTCGAATTCTCTGAGCAAAACCAAAAACCCACAGCACCCGTCGCACCCCCTCGGAAAGTCGGGCAGGTCACCCGGACCTTCCGAAGGACGTACGTCCCTCGGAGAGTTGAAGGTGCATACCCACTGTGCGAACGCACCTGCGAATTCGCCGTCCTTCGTTAACCGCACACCCTACCTAGTCTTCTCAATCAACCCCTCTATTGACCCACTGCGTTGGTCACTTTACCTAACTCACCCAAAGAACTCCAGAAGAGCATACACGCTGGACGCATCCCACATAGAATAGATGACAGATAGATAGAGTGACTTGGAATTCTTGTGTGATGATATTGGTTATTGGATAAGGTAAGGGATAGCTAGCTCGAGAAGCTAGTGGTTATAAGTACGATAATTAGCGCCAGGGGCAGGGGCAGGGGTACGATAACTGGCCCAGAGGGGCAGGCAGTTTGGGTTGTTGTCCGTATACGTATCAATGCAAGAGAGAGAGAGAGAGAGCAGAGCGAGGATAGCTAGCATCAAGTCGTCAAGAAATGATCGAGAGAGTATGGATAGCGGAAGAGCTTGGCTACGGAGACGAAAGAAGCATGCAGGGTCTTCAAGAGGAGGACCAAGGGGGTAAGGAGGTAACTCGGAAAATCCCACACACCTCCGGTACACCCACTCATCGGAGGAGTGGATGATGATAAAACGGAAGGTGCGATGCTCGACGGAAAGGAAGAGAAGAAGAGGTAGGCTTGGCTGCAAACTCTCGGTCGACACTGTCAACCGGAGATCGAGAAGGTGGCAAGTATGTGAAAGAAACGTCGATGCGGTGTTGATGGTACACAAGAGAAAAAAAAGTACTTTGGGTTGAGATCAAGAAGAAGACGCAAGAGGATTATTTTCATGAAGCGAAGGAAGAGGGGAGCCAAGATGCAATGGGGAATGGGCTGGATGAAAGAAGATGCGGAATGCTGCGAGGAGTAATAGTACAAATGCTTTGGGACAACGGGGTCGATCGATATCGATTTTGATACCACGGAGGAACGTGGATCGATGGGATGGAGAGGGTGGTCGTGGACAGTCGTTACGAATGCTGATGATGCTGGATGAGGCTTGAGATGCAAGAGACGAAGGGTAGATAAGCGATATGCTGGGATGCGATGACGAATGCGAAGGGGATCTTGAGNACCGGGATATGCCGTGGCAGGTGGTGGGGAGGAAGGAGGAAGAGAGGGTAAGGGCTTCGGAGCTCCAAGCGGACTAAGCGATTTTGGGGATCAGGAGGTCAGGAGACGCAACCTTCGAGCACTGGCAAGAGTCACTCGAAGGCGTACTCCACCGCCACCGCACACGCCTCGNCGCTCNTCACTCTGGCCTCTCGCCCGTGCTCCCTCAAACTCTCGGGAGTGTCAAAGAAGGCGTCACACGCTGTACACGAGTGCATGCACAGGGACCCTGTCGGCATCGAAGGCGAAGGCAAACTCGTTGTTGATGATGGGAGCGAGGAGACGGAGGTGGAGGGGCTCGAGATGCCGAGGAACTTGAGATCGAATTCCACAGACCCGGTTGCGGANACCTGGGAAGAGCGAGAGCGCTTCGANGAGTGCGAGGCCTTGNNNGGGTCTTAGCATATGACGGAAAGCAATAATAGAAAGAGAACTTACGTTATCGGCAACGGAGGACTGTTCGTCTCCTTCACACATCGTNTCGAGCTTGCGCTTGAGAGACTTGGAAGGAAGGGTGGATTCTGTGACTGGGTTAGTTGGTGGNCTTCCGAGAGGTGTGAAGAGAGATAACGCACCACCAGCCAAGAGCGTCGACGCTGCATCAAAGTGCTCCCTCCACGCCAGGATGCGCTTCATCCGCAGAGAATANGTTTCAGGGGACTGNACAGAGCCAGGGACCGACTTGCTATTGTTCTCCGAGTCTTCNTCGTCGAGGTCGATATCTTCCTCGGAAGAACAATAAGACGAGCACATCTCCTCATCCTCGTCCTCCTCGTCCTCGGAACAGGCCTCGGACTCGGAGTAGTACGACGACGAGTAGTACGACGAGGATGCGAAACGAGCTCGAGGAGATGGCCTTGCGTGCTGGCGGGGGCGGGCGGAGGCGTCTGCCTCGTGACGAGCTGGATGATCTGCAGACAATTGGGCTGGATCGGGGCGTAGAA